>OV884012.1:1756304-1805930 GCA_930367205.1 Acanthosoma haemorrhoidale
CTGGTATCCGCCCTGAATGGCATCGAGGAGGCAGAGAAAGTGGAAGACTCACAATGCAAGAAGATGATAAAATTCTACAAGTTAAAAAGTATCAGTGGTCACAAATTAATTATGTTTTAATTCAAAGAATCTTCTAATCATTGACTCACCGTATCGCCTCTCCAGCTCTGACATAATGGCATAATTATCCATGGACTCAGGGTCTGTTTGGCTAACATATTCAACAGTGAACTCAGCGTCAACGCTACCAGCATCTTCTACGATTTTTTCTGTTTCTACAGCGACTGTACCTGGGACGTTACCATTCTCATCTGGAAAGCCAATACCATACTCCAGAGTCTCATCATTTCCGGTGTATTCTGTTCCTACAGCGATTGTACTTTTTACGTTACCATCCTCATCTGCAAAGCCCGTACCATCCTCCAGAGTGTCATCATCTGCGATGTTTTCCTCTTCTTCTATAGCGATTGTACCTTTGACGTTACCATCCTCATCTAAAACGCCCATAACTTCCTCCAGAGTGTCATCATCTGCGATGTTTTCCTCTTCTTCTATAGCGATTGTACCTTTGACGTTACCATCCTCATCTAAAACGCCCATAACTTCCTCCAGAGTGTCATCATCTGCGATGTTTTCCTCTTCTTCTATAGCGATTGTACCTTTGACGTTACCATCCTCATCTGCAAAGCCCATAACTTCCTCCAGAGTGTCATCATCTGCGATGTTTTCCTCTTCTTCTATAGCGATTGTACCTTTGACGTTACCATCCTCATCTAAAACGCCCATAACTTCCTCCAGAGTGTCATCATCTGCGATGTTTTCCTCTTCTTCTACAGCGATTGTACCTATGACGTTACCATCCTCATCTACAACGCCCTTAACTTCCTCCAGACTGTCATCTTCTACGCTGGGTGCTTCTTTCACAAACCAACTGTAATCCACGATGTCATCATCTTCTACATTGTTCGGACTAGCTATGATGTTCTTGGCCGAGCAAGTGAAGACGACGGTGCCAAGAGCGAGGAGTACAAGTGCCTTTCGCATGGTTGCCTATCAAAGACCTTCAAGCATTCCTTGCCTAGTGTGAACTCTGAAAGAAATAGATATTTAGATTATATATAGATGTGTAATAATCTGACATTGCACCGATTTAACTGGATTTACATTCATATGACGCAATAATGTTTTAGATTAACACTCCGACCAATGACGAGAGATAATTTTTTAAACATCCTTCTGTTTAAGACTTTAATGCGTTTGATCTGCTCAATTATTATAGAGTGGTACTATTGAAAAACAACGATATATTTACCCATTAGATCCATGTCGACAAATTAAATCTTATATGCCAACATTGTAAAGTAATTCAAATATTCTTTACAATATCATTCAATTACTTGTGGATTAATTCAATGATATTTCGTCGAGAGACCAACAAATTACTTTGAAGGGTTGTTAGCGCTCTAAATAAAAAGAAAATATAAATTTAGTTTTTTAATAATTGGTTTATTTATTTTTTAAAAAGCAATTTAAACATTGATTTTTTCTCATACTTTAACAGTTTTAATTATGTCATAATGTTAAGAACGAAGGAGAAAAATGATTATTTGTTACAAAACGTGAATGTTTAAAGATTAGATTTAGAATTGCGTTATCGGTAAACTCGAATAACACCAAGTGTTTCAGTGCGAGCTTTGTTTACATAAAGAGGATTAACTCGGACTCTTACTTAACCAACACCAGTTGTATGTTAGACGCGGCCACGGAACGGGTGGTTTTTCTATGACTTGGGGTACGTCTAATCGAGAAGAGGTCCTGACACAGGGACATTTCTCGACCGAGACACCTATGGGACACTTCAAAGACGACCGCTCACCGACTGTCATTCGTCAGCAGCTCCCGTCGAAGTGTTGATCACTGCCATATCGACATCGACCACATCCACGCACTGCAAATCTTCAATCTTCAGGTCGTATTGGGTTAGCGCTCTCAATAAAGGACAAATGTAGGTTTGGTTTAATGAGTGGTTTGGTTTTAATTTTTGAACAGCAATTGAAACATTTGTTTTTTTTCTCGAGACTTTATTTATGTATAAAGGGAAGTGATGGTGTGACAATAAATCTGAAAATCTTTTATTGGAAGAATTATTGTGGTATACCATTTCTTGCTGTCCTCGTGTATTTTTTTGTACCAATTAATTTTATAGTCCTTCAGGGAAAGAACCAGCAAGTAATTATAAGGTGAGTAGAGTAGATGGTACTACTGCCGAAACAAGGTTTTTTTTTGGTTTTTTTGGAAACAGGAAACTGAATATGAGCAGAATGTTTTTGTTTGAAAGGACTGTCGATTAATTCACTTTATGAAAACATAAAGTAGTTTTTCACCAACTCCAACTCATTTATTTTAGTTGGCAGTGAACTCATAGTTTGGAAAAGATCTGTCTGACTGATGTGGCGTTTCTATGAGTTCACTTTATACAGCCATACGTTTGTAAATTATAAGTTACCATAGACGGGACTGAATGCAAACTTTCCAACAGCATATGCTACCTAGGCATCAACCTAGGCAGACACATGACGTTCTACACACACCTGCAGAAGAAGCTGAAAAGAGTACGTAAGACTTACTGCTCTCTCCAGCATCTCATCACAAGCCCGGCTATATCCTTGAGGCTGAAACTGTTAATATACAAGAGCGTCCTGAGGCCAGCTCTACTGTTTGGGACACCACTCTTCCGATTCCTACACACCAGCACAATAACTCGACTCCAGAGCTTCCAGAACAACATACTGCATACCCCTTTTCGTGATATGAAGGCTCCCGACATCCACGAAAAGTACCAGGTCCCACCATCACCGAAGCCATCCAAGGATACATCAAGTTCTTTGACACGATGAAACATAGCCAAAACCCTCTATTCCGAGACATGACACCCCCACCGCTATCGGCAAGATGGCAACTCACTAGATCTGGTAAAGCAGACCAAATGGTGGACATCACGGCGCTTGGCCCACCAACAACAAGCCTCTAACGGGACCCCAACACTGCTATCCGACTAAATAAGACTGCACTACATGCCTAGAGGGACTCTAGGCCCAGCCACCAGTGGACTCTCACCACTGTACTGCAACAATCAACCTCTACCGAGGCTTCCCACACTCCTTAATTCCCTCACACCACCTTCAAGCAGGTACTCCTAGTACAAGGATCCACTCAACCCAAATATTCCTTTATTTTTTCCTCATCCTTAATCTTACAATTAGAGACCTAAGAAAAAAAAAAAATAAAATAAAATAATAAGTTAGTATTTAAAAAAAAAAAGATTTGTTTATAATTTTTAGCTATAAAGATCTCGATTTCGTCATTAACAGTATATTATTTATACTTATTATATAAATTATAATTACGAAGTGTTGTCACATTTGATGGCTCGTTTAGGTTATCAATAATTCAGCCCTGCGGAAAAATAAAAAAAGGTCATTATTAAATTAATAAAGTAATAAATACTTTTTATATTATACACGACATCGAATTAAAGATCCTCGACTCCTTTATTGATAAATAATAAATATGGCTTAAACTTATAATAACTTGTACAATCATTACAATAAGTGTTAATAAAATCTATTATGACAACTTCTACAGGACTCATATGGTGATATAGCCACATCAAAATCTGAATAATTGTCATTAATAACTTTGTATAAAAAAACAAAAAAAAACATGTAAAACATAATTGGTAGTTAAATGTCTGGCTAGAAGAACGCGGAATGTTCTTTTCAGCAACACTACTTTTTCTTGTTTTTGTTTTTTTCAATTCGTCACAACTAAACAGGTGGTTTTACCTCCCGACTCTCTTGCACTCTAAAGGCGGTCATTAGAACAATGTTTTGGTAGGCATAGCAGCCCGTTATTCCAAGGAAAAAAAATATGGAAATAATTGACAAATGGCGTTCCTCCAGCCTGAAAACTTGATATTTTCTTCTATAGATGTAACCTTCCTGACAAATAATATGCATATGTTTGGGCTTGAACGTACTGTAAATCATTAAAACTGTCAATATAATGAAACTTACTTGCATAATGCATTTACATATGCCCCTATGTGCTGCCATTTAGTGTTATGGGGACCCATTGCCATGGGGATCCTCATTGCAGACAAAACTATTTGAACCCGGAACCAAGGTCTTGAGTGTCTCCATCTTAGCTTGACATGTACTTGCAAGACTACCTCTGATGTACTGGCGTTCTGTTCTGTCATCTCCCCTCATTTGTATTGAGCGATCACGTGAAGTATTAGTTTGTGATCGTCAGGCAGGAATGAGACTAAGCCGTGACGAGGAAATGACCTCATCTAGCGGATGCACGTGTGATAGTAATTATTAAAAAAAACAAAAAAAAACGATGATAACAGAAAGCAATAAATCGTCAAACTCGCACTAGACTATGTTCAAGAAGAAGGGGCAGTGAGTTATAACTAACTCAAAATGTCCGGTGGTATTTAGAAAGCATTGGTACAGCACCCCCACTTTTCCTTGTCCACTTTTCTCCGAAGGAGTAATGGCTTCTTCTTCTGTGAGCAGGCCTAAGGAGTATCTTAGCACATATTTGACTTTTACATAACTCATCTTTATTTCAGAGAAATATGATTGCAATGAGGGCGATAGGCGACTGTTGTAAAAAGTCTCATTCATAATATTTTTACTAAAACACATGCATACTACTGCGGAAGCTAAGGTATTATGTGAGAGACGCAGACGCTCCTCATGACTTTTACTGCAGGTAATGAGGACACTTCCGCCTCAATCTCAAAGGAGGATTGTAAGGAGAAGGGGGGATTTATGTGTATTGGATTATGTTTATTAAATGTTTTTTATGATGGAATAAATTTTATTGTTCGTTCTTAACCGTATTTGTGCCGGCGGAACTTTGATCAGGTGTGTGAAATATCACGTGGTTGTTTGGTCAGACAAACCGATATGAAATTTTTTTTTTTTTATTGTTAACAAATAAATAGCTTGTTTTAAATTGGAGTAACGCACAGTCAATAATATTGGTTTATTTGACCTGTGTAGAGGTTCTTGCACGCGTCGCTAGATAGCAGCAGCGATTGAGCGTGATTTGTCCTGAAGAGGCAAAATTAAAGCGAACCAAAAGTTTTATAATTCTCAATTGAACCAACGCAAGATTTGATTTAAATAGAAAACACAGTTTTTAGTATTTTTGTTGTTATTTTTGTATTGAATTATAAAGTAAATAGGATAGGGTTATTTATGGAATAACACATCGGGCAAATGGCCTCCACGACTTTGCTGGCACATACGCACTCTTCTGTCGAAATTTTTCATGACCATTTGGCATAAATGTGGCTGAATTTCCTCTTTTAATGCACGGGTGACACTTAAATTTGACATTTTGACGACCAGTGTGTTTAGTGTCTTCAACTGATCCAGTCTCCCTAAATTTTTCAATTAGTCTCTTCACAGTTAATGAAGTCAAAACACTATTCCGACCATATTTTGTATGAAATTTTCGAACTGCGGCCGCCAAACTTTCATTATTTTTGAGATAATGTTCAACAATAAAGACACGTTGTTCTATCGTGTAACTCTCCTTTTTACTAAACCTAAACTGTCAGCTGTCAAATTGTTTTTTTTTAGGGTTGCCAGCACTTTACTGCACAAATGACGGCAAATTCAAATCTTGCGTTAATTCTGGGACAACGTACACATCTTTTATTAAATTTTTAATTAAGTTTTTTATTGTTTTTTTTTATTTTGTCTTGAGTAGGTTTTTTTTTATATTTCCAACTATTTAAAAACAGTATACAGTAAGCCACGTATTAACTTACGTAGCACTTAGTTGGAGCTTAGTAAGTCAAAGCAATATCGGCCAACTTCAAAAAATCGAAAATATGTTTCAAAGAATGATATTTATCAAACCAAGCTGATTATAGATATTTCGGAATCGATAACGATCGATAATTTACAAAAGGGTGTCCCAGAATTAACGCAAGATTTGAATTTGCCGTCATTTGTGCAGTAAAGTGCTGGCAACACATAAAAAAACAATTTTACAGCTGACAGTTTAGGGTTAGTAAAAATGGAGCGTTACACGATAGAACAACCTGTCTTTATTGTTGAACAGTATCTCAAAAATAATGAAAGTTTGGCGGCCGCAGTTCGAAAATTTAATACAAAATATGGTCGCAATAGTGTTTTGACTTCATCAACTGTGAAGAGATTAATTGAAAAATTTAGGGAGACTGGATCAGTTGGAGACACTAAACACACTGGTCGTTCAAAAACAAGCCGTTCAAATGTCAATATCCAAGCAGTGCGTGAGAGTGTTGTTAAAAATCCATAACACAGTTCTTTGTGCCGAAATTGGATGATATTGATGTGGCCAATATGTGGTTTCAACAAGATGATGCCTCATGCCGTACAGCCCATGAAACAATTCAAATACTGCATGAGACATTTCCATTTCCAACATGAAATACTAAGTTATAACACTTTTCAAGTCCCAGCATATAATACTAAGTTATAACACTTCTCAAGTCCCAGCATAAAATACTAAGCTATAACACTTCTCAAGTCCCAGCATAAAATACTAAGCTATAACACTTCTCAAGTCCCAGCATAAAATACTGAGTTATAACACTTCTCAAGTCCCAGCGTAAAATACTGAGTTATAACACTTCTCAAGTCCCAGCATAAAATACTGAGTTATAACACTTCTCAAGTCCCAGCATAAAATACTGAGTTATAACACTTCTCAAGTCCCAGCGTAAAATACTAAGTTATAACACTTCTCATGTCCCAGCATAAAATACTGAGTTATAACACTTCTCAAGTCCCAGCATAAAATACTAAGCTATAACACTTCTCAAGTCCCAGCATAAAATACTAAGTTATAACACTTCTCAAGTCCCAGCATAAAATACTAAGTTATAACACTTCTCAAGTCCCAGCATAAAATACTGAGTTATAACACTTCTCAAGTCCCAGCATAAAATACTGAGTTATAACACTTCTCAAGTCCCAGCGTAAAATACTGAGTTATAACACTTCTCAAGTCCCAGCATAAAATACTGAGTTATAACACTTCTCAAGTCCCAGCGTAAAATACTAAGTTATAACACTTCTCATGTCCCAGCATAAAATACTGAGTTATAACACTTCTCAAGTCCCAGCATAAAATACTAAGCTATAACACTTCTCAAGTCCCAGCATAAAATACTGAGTTATAACACTTCTCAAGTCCCAGCATAAAATACTAAGCTATAACACTTCTCAAGTCCCAGCATAAAATACTAAGCTATAACACTTCTCAAGTCCCAGCATAAAATACTGAGTTATAACACTTCTCAAGTCCCAGCGTAAAATACTGAGTTATAACACTTCTCAAGTCCCAGCATAAAATACTGAGTTATAACACTTCTCAAGTCCCAGCATAAAATACTGAGTTATAACACTTCTCAAGTCCCAGCGTAAAATACTAAGTTATAACACTTCTCATGTCCCAGCATAAAATACTGAGTTATAACACTTCTCAAGTCCCAGCATAAAATACTAAGCTATAACACTTCTCAAGTCCCAGCATAAAATACTAAGTTATAACACTTCTCAAGTCCCAGCATAAAATACTAAGTTATAACACTTCTCAAGTCCCAGCATAAAATACTGAGTTATAACACTTCTCAAGTCCCAGCATAAAATACTGAGTTATAACACTTCTCAAGTCCCAGCGTAAAATACTGAGTTATAACACTTCTCAAGTCCCAGCATAAAATACTGAGTTATAACACTTCTCAAGTCCCAGCGTAAAATACTAAGTTATAACACTTCTCATGTCCCAGCATAAAATACTGAGTTATAACACTTCTCAAGTCCCAGCATAAAATACTAAGCTATAACACTTCTCAAGTCCCAGCATAAAATACTGAGTTATAACACTTCTCAAGTCCCAGCATAAAATACTAAGCTATAACACTTCTCATGTCCCAGCATAAAATACTAAGTTATAACACTTCTCAAGTCCCAGCATAAAATACTAAGTTATAACACTTCTCAAGTCCCAGCATAAAATACTAAGCTATAACACTTCTCAAGTCCCAGCATAAAATACTAAGTTATAACACTTCTCAAGTCCCAGCGTAAAATACTGAGTTATAACACTTCTCAAGTCCCAGCATAAAATACTGAGTTATAACACTTCTCAAGTCCCAGCGTAAAATACTAAGTTATAACACTTCTCAAGTCTCAGCATAAAATACTAAGATATAACACTTATCAAGTCCCAGCATAAAATACTAAGTTATAACACTTCTCAAGTCCCAGCATAAAATACTAAGTTATAACACTTCTCAAGTCCCAGCATAAAATACTGAGTTATAACACTTCTCAAGTCTTAGCATAAAATACTAAGCTATAACACTTCTCAAGTCCCAGCATAAAATACTAAGCTATAACACTTCTCAAGTCCCAGCATAAAATACTAAGTTATAACACTTCTCAAGTTATAACTCATCTCATTTTGCTCTCGTCGTTTTGAGTTTCATGGATGCACATTTAAGAGTATAGTTACCTATGGGAAAATTATTTTAATGACATTCTGCAATAATACTAAATCGCATAAGCATAATATAAATCATTAATGAGAACTTGACGAAATTTAATTTGATGGCATACTCCATGTGATAGGAAAATGATATTTGCAATAAAACTAAATTAAAGAATAGTTTTCAGTCATTCTTTTATGGGTTCCATAAGTTTTAATGGAGGATTAATTGAATAACAGAGAAAGCGGAGAGAGAGAGGGGGAGAGAGAGAGAGAGAGAGAGAGAGAGAGAGAGAGAGAGAGAGAGAGAGAGAGAGAGAGAGAGAGAGAGAGAGAGAGAGAGAGAGAGAGAGAGAGAGAGAGAGAGAGAGAGAGAGAGAGAGAGAGAGAGAGAGAGAGAGAGAGAGAGAGAGAGAGAGAGAGAGAGAGAGAGAGAGAGAGAGAGAGAGAGAGAGAGAGAGAGAGAGGGGGGGGGGGGGGGGAGAGAGAGCCTGTGTGCCTTGTTATCGGGCAGATTATTATAAACCACTCAGTCCACCCGACAGGATTCTAACCCACCACACTTCGAGGCTCTGCGGTGATATATGATCCAACCTGTTACCAATCACTGTTACTGATTGAGCACCTCGGGCGCTCGCTGTTGCTGGCCTGTAATTGAATCACTGCTACACATATAGCAGGCATGAGCAGCTGCCACAGTCACAGTCTGTCTGTCTGTCCGAGGCTGATTAATTTTTTTGGGTTTTGGCCATAGGTATCTCTGCGATACCACCTGCTCTTCGCAGGTAACGGCTACACTGTAGCTGCCTACCAACGGCTCGGGGCATTGGTTTAAGCAAACGAGCAAAAAAAAATAACTGACTAATAAATATTCAGATCAAACAAACTTTCGCATCATCAAAACTACTATTATATATCTTATGAAATACAGGGACAAAAAAAAACAACTACATATTGCTATTTAACAAAACTACTTCAGTCAAAATCAACAAAAAGTATATTGTCCAGATAAAATATTGACATGTATTTGAACAGGTTTGAAACGCAGTTGTGAATCTCAAAAATATTTATTATTTATCAAAAAATATATTCTTGTATTGCTGTTGTTAATTTATCTCGAATCAAAACATTGATATAGCTTCTATGCCTTCCAATCAAGTTATGTCAAGCGTACAATCATTAGGCGTGATGTCAAAATACCATTAAAACCCCCCCCTCCCCCTAAAAAAACCTTATTTTGATAAACATTCCAAACTTATCCATAAAGTATGACCAGTAAAAAATTTTTGGATAAATTTAAATAATTCAAAGTAAATGTCTTGGAATAATAAATAATTACCTTTACTACAGTAGAATTAAAAATATATATATGACGAATTAAAAATTCATTCATTGAACAATTATTATATTCTGAAAAATGAATGACTGTGAGTTAGGGCACTCTTTGAATCCACCAAATAAGCAAATAGTTAATTATACTTAACTAAAACTTAAAAGTTAATTGCGAACTTTACATCCATAACGAAAGTAACCATTTAAAAAATTTTATTCGTGAATCGTTCATAAAAATAGTAATGAACAGTGCATTGGTGGTTGCTACCACACCAAAGTATTATTGTTATATATATATTATGTGTATATGGTCATTGACAAAGTAATAAAAATAATTAGATATTTTACACCACATAGTCTTTTACATACAATATGTAATACGAGGGTGGGCTGAAAAGTTTCCGACCTCAACATGAAGATAGCAGCAGTCGTAAATAAAAGCTAGTGAATTTCGTTGTTCATCTGTTGAGGTTTTGAAATAAAAAAAAAAAAAAAAAAAGTTCATCTGTTGACAGTTACTCACCAAAGTTTCAGCAATTTTGGACGCGCAGTTGTTGTGTAACAGTCGTTTGAGTGAGTCGATCTGAGTGTTTTTATGAAAATGGACAAAATCGAGTATCGAGCTGTCATTAAATATTTGTTTTTGAAAGGCAATACGCCTACGCAAATCAAAGATGAGTTGGATTCTGTGTATGGGGACTCTGCGCCATTTATTTACCAAAGTGAAATTTTGGGCAGCTGAATTTAAACGTGGTCTTAAGAGCTTGGGAGACGATGAACGTTCGGGACGTCCAAAAACTGCAACTACCGACGAAAGCATCGCCAAAGTTCACCAAATGGTGCTAGACGACTGCCGAATTAAAGTGAGAGAGATATCAGAGGTTATGAGCATGTCAAAAGAACGTGTTTGTCACATATTAAATCAACATTTAGAGATGAGAAAGCTGTCCGCGCGGTGGGTGCCGCGTTTGCTCACGTTAGACCATAAACGTGTTCGAATGAACATTTCCAACGCTCTGTTGGCGCAGTTTAGGCGCAATAAATCCGAGTTTTGGCGCCGATTAATTACTGTGGATGAAACTTGGATACACCATTACACGCCCGAAACAAAAATACAGTCCAAACAGTGGACTGCAAAGGAGGAACCGGCTCCAAAAAAAGCAAAAACTGTTTTTTCGGCTGGGAAAGTGATGGCGACTTTTTTTTGGGATAGTCATGGAGTTATTTTAATCGATTATCTTCAAAAAGGAAAAACCATTACAGGAGCATACTACACATCATTACTTGACAAGCTAAAGGCAGAACTTGCGGAAAAACGGCCACATTTGCAGAAAAAGAAAATCCTGTTACACCAAGACAACGCACCGTCTCACACCTCAGTGGTTGCCAGGGCGAAAATCCATGAATTACGGTTTTAACTGCTTGACCATCCGCCTTACTCACCAGATCTAGCCCCAAGCGACTTCTTTTTGTTCCCTCATCTAAAAATTGCGCTCGGAGGACAGATATTTTCGTCAAATGAAGAGGCAATCACCTTCGTGAACGATTATTTTGCCGAGAAAAACGCCGAGTACTATTTGGACGGGTTACAGAGATGGGAGCATCGCTGGGAGAAGTGTGTAGAAGTTACAAGGAGACTATGTTGAAAAATAATAAAAAATTTCTGAAAAAACGCCTTGTATCTTTGTTAGGTCGGAAACTTTTCAGCCCACCCTCGTATATATAGCACACATTTATGATATCCTAGAAATTAAAAAAATATTTTTAATAATTAATTATTTTCTCAACAAACCTTAATTAAAAAGTAATTTTCCTTCATATTCTATCTGTTCACTGAACCCACGTTTTGTTGTTTTTCTCGTAGGGTCGCTAATTATTTTTTCAGACCTGTCTATTGCTCCTCTTCTAGGTGGTATCCAATGCTCGATGAACTTGGGCAATCTCCTACGAAATCACATGGTCGAGCAATAAATCGGAAACTTTTCAGCCACCCTCGTATGTTTTTTTAGATTTAAAATTTTTCCATAGAATTCAGGGGGGTACTTACCCCCGATCCTCCCCTTTCTTATGGCACTAATAGGCAAGGCCTTCTAAGTTTATAATTGTTGCTAATCACCCTTTCTCTAGCCAACGGTGGAGTTCTATCAATCTATTACTTTCTGTAGTCTTAGTGTAGGAGCTATATTTTCAACAAGTACTTTGTAACAAACGAGCAAGCACAATAACGCAATAAACCAACACAAAGCGAACACCATTACCTAATTGTAACATAGAATTGTAAATTACACAAATTGTATGTCCCTTGTAATTGTAGGTCGTACTCAGAGCGAGAACCGAGACATGGAGAAGTTCCTGTCGTAACTGCTATTTCCTTGATAAGCCCCTGTTTGTTTACAATATCAGGAATGTATTCGCTGATGCCCTCCATGAGTCTGCAAGTCCCCAAAATTTGGAGTATTTGTCACTAATTAACACTGAAAATGCCTTCTCGTAGTGTTTTTATTTGTATTCACATACTTCTGACGAAGTACCATTACTGCAATCTGCACAGATCGCCCCCTACCAGTTTGAACGTAAAGCTCCTCTCCCTTCCGGCAATGAGAGGAGAGAAATCATCCTGATACGGGACTCGGTGAAACTTGTTTTCAGAAGGTCTTTTTAATGATGGTGGACAGTTTTAGCGACCACTTCCATATAAGAGGGTCTGAACCACTTTCTTCACCCGACGGCTGACTCCTCTCAATGGACCGGAGTCGGGAGCTCGAAAAAGACTACACAGAAAGAAAAAAAAACTGAAAAAGAAAAACAGTGTAGAGAAACAATATAAAATGAGAAATGAATAAATGGATGTGGGGTTGTGGCAGATAGGATCAGGGGTGATTTGAAATTTTAATTCTTCCTCTCGCGGAGACAGACGCACCGAGTCGACAGTTGAGGAACAGACAAATGCCCTCCTTGTCATTCGTCTGGATTCGGCAGGACCCCCAATATCCTGTACAGGATCATACTTGCAAAGCAGGAACACGTGAGGCTGGAGGAGGGTCATAGGGTGACGTAACTGCAGCGGGTATGTCGGACTCCTTGTAGATCCTGGCTGTTCCTGGGGAAACGCCCCATAGACACTTTAGCAGGTTGTACGGCCATAGTCTCTAGCAAGTATTTAGGGACCATTTACAATTTTAAAGGGTGTCCCAGAATTAACGTAAGATTTGAATTTGCCGCCGTTTGTGCAGTAAAGTCCCGGCAACCCTAAAAAAAACAATTTGACAGCTGACAGTTTAGGGTTAGTAAAAATGGAGCGTTACACGATGGAACAACGTGTCTTTATTGTTGAACATTATCCCAAAAATAATGAAAGTTTGGCGGCCGAAGTTAGAAAATTTCATACAAAATAGTGTTTTGACTTCATCAACTCAGCTGTCAAATTGTTTTTTTTTAGGGTTGCCAGCACTTTACTGCACAAATGGCAGCAAATTCAAATCTTGCGTTAATTCTGGGACAACGTACACATCTTTTATTAAATTTTTTATTGTTTTTTTTTATTTTGTCTTGAGTAGGTTTTTTTTATATTTCCAACTATTTAAAAACAGTATACAGTAAGCCACGTATTAACTTACGTAGCACTTAGTTGGAGCTTAGTAAGTCAAAGCAATATCGGCCAACTTCAAAAAATCGAAAATATGTTTCAAAGAATGATATTTGACAAACCAAGCTGATTATAGATATTTCGGAATCGATAACGATAGATAATTTACAAAAGGGTGTCCCAGAATTAAGGCAAGATTTGAATTTGCCGTCATTTGTGCAGTAAAGTGCTGGCAACCCTAAAAAAAAACAATTTGACAGCTGACAGTTTAGGGTTAGTAAAAATGGAGCGTTACACGATAGAACAACGTGTCTTTATTGTTGAACATTATCTCAAAAATAATGAAAGTTTGGCGGCCGCAGTTCGAAAATTTCACACATATAAATAAGGTCGGAATAGTGTTTTGACTTCATCAACTGTGAAGAGATTAATTGAAAAATTTAGGGAGACTGGATCAGTTGGAGACACTAAACGCACTGTTCGTCCAAAAACAAGCAGTTCAAATGCCAATATCGAAGCAGTGCGTGAGAGTGTTGTTGAGAATCCATAACACAGTTCTTTGTGCCGAAATTGGATGATATTGATGTGGCCAATATGTGGTTTCAACAAGATGGTGCCACATGCCATACAGCCCATGAAACAATTCCAGGTCGTGTACTCTCTCGTTTCGGTGATCAGAATTGGCCCCCTAGATCGTGTGATTTAACACCTTTAGATTTCTTTTTATGGGGTTATTTGAAGTCAAAGGTGTATGTCAACAAGCCCACATCCACCCGTGCATTAAAAGAGGAAATTCAACGCTGCATCAATGAAATTCAACCACATTTACGCCAAATGGTCATGGAAAATTTCTACAAAAGAGTGCGTATGTGCCAGCAAAGTTGTGGAGGCCATTTGCCCGATGTGTTATTCCATAAATAACCCTATCCTATTTACTTTATAATTCAATAAAAAAATAACAACAAAAATACTAAAAACTGTGTTTTCTATTCAAATCAAATCTTGCGTTAATTCTGGGATACCCTTTACTTATGTAAAAAACCTGATTACCCTCTTTGAAGGCTGTTGGGAAAATCGTTTCTTGTAAACTGTAACCCTTGTCTTCTTGGAGCCGTCGCTGTTTCCCACGCAGTAGACATCTGGCATGGCACGGCCCTGTAATCGCGGAATCTCCTCTAGAATCCTGGACTGGAATGCCCACTATATAATCATATTTGCCCCAGTCCAGACGTCTCCTTCGCTGACCGTAAGACACGGCCGCTAATGACAGACTCTAAGCCACACATGGGTCGGACAATATCCTCAGGTAATTGTCAAATTGCCCGCCCACTTACACTAATGGCCGCCCTATCGGCCTGTTTAATGTCATTTTATCCCCCCCCCCTTTCTGTTTTTTTGTTGGGCCTATCCTCACTGGCCTATATAAAATTAAACGACACTTACTCCACACTATGACATTATCCCTGCTGCCTAAACTGTCCCGGCTGATTACAGGTTGTCCTGTCTGATCCGGGGTGCCTCCAGTCATTATAGGGGCTCAGGAATCCGGGAGAGGCTGCTACACCGTCATCTTGTAGGGCACGGCATATTCGAGGTCTGCTGGCCTTCTTCTAGTATATTGTCTGCAGTCTTTTTGTTTTAATAATGAGCCCAATTTGAATCAAATCTCTAAACTTTTATGAAAAAAAAAAAATCAAATATGAACATACAAACAGATTTAGGAATTTTTTACAAAATTAATGATTTGAAATGTTACTTGAGCATGTGATTCTGATTGAGCCTACAATAAAATGCTCAGAGCTTTTCGAGGTCAATTTCAGCTTCGAGTTTTGTAAGCAACTATAACTTTTTTAATATATATTGTTACGTTTTTTATTTATTTAAATTTATTTTTAAATTTCTCTTATTATCTGAGGTTTTTGGTTCTGTTATTAAAGGAGTAACTCTGGCAAAAAGGGAAATTTAATATTACAAAAACATTCTTAAATTAATTATATAATTACGTAATTACAAATTTGTTTCCTCTTCTTCTTCATTCCTGATCAATCACCTTCAATCAAAATCAATCCTTCTTCTTTTTTAAATTTTTTACTACACTCAATACCTTCAGATAACATGTTTCACGGGCTGACCCAAACTAGAGTGACGCTAACTTACGCTGTTCCCAGCAGAACAACAACAGCCATCTTCTTTTTCATAACCTTCACTCCTTTGTTTTGATCGCCTTCTTGATATACAGTTTGATTAAATCTTTTTATTTCAAATTCTTGATAAATAAATTTTACAATATCAAATATCACAACAATATATATGTATATATAGGATATGTAGGAGTACTCAGCCTTTAGTGGACTCTCACCACTGCACCGCAACATTTCCACCTCTACCGAGGCTTCCCACACTCTTTAATTCCCTCCCTCCACCTTCAAACAGGTACTCCTAGTAAAAGGATCCGCTCACCCCAAATAAATTCCCCTTATTTTTCCCTTATCTATAATCTTTGAAATTTTGAGAGCTAAGGAAAAAAAATATATATATATAGTATTCTACGCACTTGTCATAAATGGACTTTGTCAGCTTGTTCGTGGTCATTACTTTCAAATATAGCTGTTGGCACATTTTTTTTTATTTCGCATAGAGCACTATGATGTCAGCGAACGAAAGGTGATCCCTGAAGATCCTATAAACCTCTTCATGACATGCTTCCTCTCGAAGCATTGATGCAATTCATGCTTTTTATAGTTTCTTATCGCATGCCGTTTTTCCTTTATTTTTCCCACATCCTATTTTTATAAGTTTGAGAGCTAAGAAAAAAACAAAAAAAAAAACGTGAGGAGCATGTTTTCCAAACACTTATTCATTATAAATCCATTTATAGTAAGGGCTTTCGACTTCGTAGGTCTGTAAGCGATTAAGATCATACTTAAATGGTTTAAAAAATCATCCTTTGATGATTTTACGATTAAACTGGTTCATATTAAATTCAAGCATTAAAAGATAAATCAAATATTTACACATTATAATTTTTTATTTAATAATAGCCCATTGTTAAAAACTCTGAAATGTTTTACACTCTTATCAAATTAAAAATACTTTGTGACCGATAGACTTTTATAGCCAATGTAAATTAGCGATTGTTTACGCCTGTAATTCGTTTATTTTAGTTATTGAAGGAAAAAATTATCATTCATTGTTTAAGCCGAATAAGGGGTCTTGCGCTGACAAGTAATTATCTAACAAAGTACCCTCGTAAAATTTATTATAAAAAAAAAGTGTAAATTAGAGATAAATATTTTTTTTTGTATTTGGTTAGTTTTATATAAAGAATTAATAATTATTGATAATATTATAAATGTTCTAAGAATATCTTTGTGTTTCAAATGTGAGTGTATTGATTTTGTTTTATGTGAAATATGCTGGAAAGTAAACAAAACAAATAACGGTGCGGGACGCCTCCGAGGCCCCGTAAGACCCTACATCCTTTATAGAGGATTAAAAGGACGGAGCACCGGGATCAGTCGCTTGCAGTCAGTGTGTGTATCCAGAGCTGGGTTGGCCAACACCCGCCGGAGCGCCCCCCCCCCCCTCATCTCACCACCTTATCGGCCTATGGTTTATGGGGAGCACCTCTGGTTGGAGATTTGACTTGGAACTAGTATGGATATGAGCATATCGATCATCGACTCACCGATTCCATCCACCGGGAACCTCACAGCTGATTGACTAATCCACTATCTAGCTACGACAGGTAACCTCGTTGGACGTAGCTTCCACGTACCGAGGGTTTATGTTGTTTGTTTACGTCGTTCATCAGTTTACACCAAATAACACCAAACTATGCATACGTATAGATAAACACGGACAGTGATGTATTTATTTTGTTCTCATTCTTCGATCAGCAAACTTTAAGTTAATAAACCTCTGGTTTACCAGTTTCAAGTTTAGTAAAGTTTAAGTATTTTTTCTGTCCAATAGTTTAAGTAATTTTTCTCTCAAATAGTTTACTTAGTTTTTATCAAATAGTTTAATTATTTTTTTTATCAACTAGTTTAAGTATTTTTTTTATCAAATAGCTTAAGGATTTTTTTTTGTTTTTAATCAAATGCTATTTGTTCATTATCATTTAATAAAATGTCGGTAATCTAAATGTCAATTCCCTGTAATATTTCAGGTTCCCCTGTCCTTGGGTAATGCCCTCTCCTGGCATTAATATTTTCCCCAGATTCCTGTAAACATTTAGGGGGAGGAGGAAGAGAGAGAAAGTCGGGGGTTTACAAGTGGTGTCAGGTGTGGGGTGGATTGCAAGAAAATCCACTAATCTGGGATAAACTTTTTTTTTTTTTTTTGATAAATCCCTTTTAAAATGTCGGTTGAAAGTAACCTCCGACAGAGGATAGAAGAATTAGAGAAGGCTAACCTGGCTTTGGCCCAGTCGGAAGAAAAGTTGAAAAATGAACTCGAAGCTAGCCGGACAGAGATAAAGGAAGGAGGGACACCTAAGCCACCAAGGAAGGATTTGTCCTTGCAGGGTCTGATCAAGACGTGGGGAGGGGAGGCGAGTGCCAGGCCGGTTGACGAATTCCTAGAGTATGTGGAGGAAGTAGCAGCTTGTGGAGCTTGGGAGGACGTTGACCGAGTTCGGATTTGTAGGCTCATGTTGCAGGGCCCGGCAGCCGCCTTTGTCAGAGGAAATGAGGAATTAAAGGGGGATTGTCAGCTTTAAGAAGTTTGCAGACGCACTGCGAGAAAGGTTTGGAGATCCACATACTTTTGAATATTATGGAAGAATTTTGCAGGAGACGAGTCAACAGCCAAAAGAGAGGATCCAAGAATTTTCGGACAGATGCATTTCCTTGGGGGGAAAAATGACCAGGTCCGATCTATCTGGGAATGAAGCAAAGTGGTGGGCGCGGGAAGTAGAGAGAAAAGTGCTAGAAGCGTTCATGAGGGGACTCTCGGGTGAGGTGGGAAAACAGGTGTTGTTCGGACGCCCAGATACACTGAAGAATGCAGTGAGATTGGCGTTAGATGTAGAACAAGCCTTGCAAGAGCATCAACGGGGAAGGAACGTATATGTGTTGGAAGAGGCAGGGGGCAGGTCCGGCCCCTGCCATGAGCAGCAACGAGAGAGTGAGAGAAATATGTATAGAAGCTCAGTGGATCCTATCGCCAGAAACGAGGACCAGGCCTCGGCACGGGGAGCTGGAGCGGTGTTTAGCTTAAAGGAACAGATAGAAGACGCTTGTATCAGCGCGATTCAAAAGGCGCTTCCCTCGAGACTAGGGAAATCCGATTCTCAGCGTTGCTATCGGTTTGGAGAGTTAGGACATTACGCAAGGGGATGCAGAATGCCACCACCGGCTAAAGGAGTAAGCAATAACCCGGGCCCCAGAGAAAGGGTAACTTGCTACAGGTGTGGACGGCAAGGGCATATAGCGAACCAGTGCAGATCCAAGCAGCTGCCCGCCGAAAAGAAATTGAACCCCGTGCAGGGGCCCCCCAAATGCTTAAGGCCCGACGGTCACCCCCCGTCTGGGCCGGAGAAACCCAAGCCTGTGGATGAGAAATGGCTTACAGGGGTGGGAGCCGGAGTAGGTAAATTGATAAAACTGGACATGCTAATTGGGGGATATCTCCACCACATGATAGTTGACACGGGGGCCGAAGTGACGCTAATTCGCACGGCGCTTCCGGGAGTTCAATTAAGGCCCGCCAGTGTCCGAGCTAGAGGAGTAACAGGACAGGCTCTGCGTATTTTGGGGGTACAAGAGTTGATGTGCCAAGTAGACGGCCTGGAAGTGAAACATCAGGTGATGATAATCAGCGTGAACTTGCCCGGAGACGGAATCATAGGTTTGGATTTGCTAGAAAAGCTAGGAGCCAAACTGGATATTCGTAACCGGGAGGTGATAGTGACGCCGCCCGACGCTGGCCTGAGTTTTGAGAAGCAACCAGTTAACGTACATCCCCTTCACCAGTTGGGAGTGGCAATAAATTCCTTAGAAGCGAAAGGGAGAAGTACAAGGGAAACGACGCAAGAGGAGCCAATTCCAAAGGATGGATCCTCGTCCGACCTAATCCATGCCCAAGAAAGAAAGCACCAACAGAAGAGGAAAAAGAGGGCCAAACGCGGAAACCAGCAGGCCGCGAACAAAGCAGTAGAGACCCCGGGATCCCGCGAACAACCCGACAAGCACGATGAGACCAAGGGGCTAGAAATTACCAGCTCTGCTCGAATCGCAATCCCTTCGTGTAGTGAGAAACTCATTAGAGCAACGATCCACCAGAGAGAGAAGGCAGTGGTGGTTGTCGAGCCGGTACCATTGAAACAAGGTAGCTTAAGAGTAGGGCGAAGTATTGGGCTCGTAGAACACGGGGAGGTTTGGATCCAACTTATGAACTCGGGGCCGGTGGATACCTACCTCGATAAAGGGCAATTATTGGGAATAGGCGCGGAATGGCATACGGAGGAAAGAAATGAAAGGGACGTTCGGATACACCGAGTAGAGGGTAGCGAGAATGCTCTGGAAAAGGGGGCTCAACTATGGAATGTAGACCACCTCGGTGAGTCGGATAAGGGTGTAGTCGAGTCGCTGCTAGAAGAGTTTAAAGATCTCTTCGAAGAACCGGGAAAGGAAGGCTGCTCTACTGGGGGAAGCATAGAATACCAACAGGGGAAGCTCCCCCGGTGATCAAGCGCCCGTATCGAGTGCCCTTCAAACAACGAGCGGTAGTAGAAGAACACTTAGAAGATATGTTACGCAAGGGAGTGATAGCTCCTTCCGACAGTGCTTGGGCAGCACCTGTCGTGTTGGTACCCAAACGAAGTGAAGACGGAAGGACCCAGTATAGATTCTGCACTGATTTCCGGGGGCTGAATGCAGTAACGCAGGTGGATGCTTACCCCCTACCATTGATTCAGGAAACATTAGAGATGTTGGGACAGAGTAGGCTTTTCACAACATTAGACCTTGCCAGCGGCTACCACCAAATACCGGTGGCCGAGGAAGATCGACCGAAAACTGCATTCACCACCCTAGGGGGGCACTACGAGTACCATAAAATGCCGTTCGGGCTTGCTGGGGCCCCAGCCACATTCCAGCGAACTATGGACCAGGTACTGATGGGAGTTAAGGGGACTGACTGCTATGTTTATTTAGATGACATTATCATCTTCAGTGGTGATATGGATGAGCACTGCACTCGATTAAGAAGGGTGCTGGAGCGACTGCGGGGTGCTAATCTGAAGTTGAAAGGACCAAAATGTAAGTTTGTGGTCAGGCAGGTAAAATACCTTGGCCACTTGGTAACCAGTGAAGGGGTGAAACCTGACCCAGAAAAGATCACGGCGGTGACAGAATTTCCAAAACCCGGTTCGGCTCGGGAAGTGAGAGGCTTCCTGGGTCTCGCTGGATATTACCGGAGGTTCGTACCTCAGTTCGCCGAAATTGCCAAGCCCCTCACCCAGCTGACGGGGAAGGGAATGTCATTTCACTGGGGGAAAGAACAAGACGAGGCGTTTACCGCTCTACAGGAGATATTGTGTTCTGACCGAGTGCTGATTTATCCTGATTTCCGGGACCCTTTCATTCTGGCGACCGATGCCTCGGGAATGGCAGTAGGGGCCGTCCTCTCACAACTCCGAAACGGACAAGAAAGGCCTATCGCCTTTGCCAGTCGACAGCTACACCCAGCGGAACAAAATTATTCGGCTACCGAAAGAGAGCTACTTTCGGTAGTCTTGGCAACCAAGCATTTTAGGTGCTATCTGTTGGGTCGAAAGTTTACACTTATCACTGACCACGCTGCACTTAAATGGATGCTGTCCCTAAGAGACCCGTCCTCACGCTTGATGAGGTGGGCTCTCAGACTCGAGGAATTCGAGTATCAGGTCGTCCACAAACCAGGGAAGAAGCATACCAACGCGGACTCCCTGAGTAGGGCCGTAGCGGGTATAAGGACGTTCGACGAAGGAGCCCAACGGGTTCTTTGGAAAAGAGGGCAGGAACAGGACGAAGAATGCCAGAGATGGGTCAAAAATAACCCACGAGGGTTACGGACGGCGGCGGATGGTATAATATACTACGGAATAGGTGATGACCCGAATCAATGGAAAATTTTGGTTCCACTAGATCGCCGGCAACAGATCATGGAGGAACACCATAGTCGGCCATGGGCGGGACATCCGGGAAGAGAACGTACCCATGAACTGATAAAGAATAAGTACTATTGGCCCTCGATGGGGAAAGATATAGAAGAGTTCGTTAAGGGGTGCCACTCGTGTGCTCAGAGAAAGACCCCCCCTGGGTTAACAGCTCCTCTAGAGGCCCCCTTCTTTCCCAAGGAGCCATTCGAACTGGTTTCCCTGGATATCGTGGGGCCGTTCCCAAAGAGTGGCCGCGGGAATAAATATTTGTTAACTTTTATAGACCACTTCAGCCGATACACTGAAGCTGAACCTATAAGGGAACAGACGGCGGACGAGACCGCTCGGGTTTTGTCGAGCGTATAATCACCAGACATGGGACTCCAAAGCAAGGGTTTAGGCATACAAAAACTCCAAACCACCCCCTACCATCCCCAGAGTAATGGAATGCTGGAACGCTTTCATCGTACACTGGGAGATTCCATGGCTCACTTTGCCAGAAAAGATGGGCGAGATTGGGACCGGTGGGTCCCCTATTCACTAATGGCTTATCGCTCCATACCACATTCTGCCACGGGATTTTCGCCGAACTTCCTGTTATATGGCAGAGAGCTCCGCACTCCGGAAGGGGAATGGATAGAGCCTGTGGAAGCGTTGGAAAACGCCTTAACACAAGATGAAGCTGCAAGGATTAGGGTTCGTGTAGAACAGGCCTACGAAGAAGCCCGTGAAAGAATTAAGAAAACTTGGGCTCGCAGAACCGCGGCGGTTAACCAAGATAGGAGATCCCGAACTTTCACCGAGGGCGACGCGGTATACCTACATGTACCCGCGGTAAAACCAGGAAATTTAAAAAAATTTCATTGTCCTTGGACGGGACCATGGATAATAGTCAAGAAATGCAGTGCGGTAACATATGCAATCAGGAATGAAACCGGCGGGACCCAGGTAGTACACGTGAACCGCTTGAAACCGGCTTTTAACAGTGGTCTCGAAACGGAGTATCCAAAGGAGCAACAGTCTGAATCGGAAGACGACGATGACGAAGTAAGGGATAAGGAAAGAGACCAAGAGGACTTCTGGCCGATCCCCCTAACCGACTCTGACGAGGAGGAAGAGCCCCATCCTAGAGAAAGGGCCATTGGGAACGATTCCCTATTGGCCACTAGCTCGCCAAGAAGGGATGTAGTGGCTCCAAGCTGGTGGCCTGAGGGCGAAGCGGAGGGGCGACCAAGTATGATCCGTACGGAGGAAGATGTTTCATCGAGCGAAAAGGAGCCCTCCCGCCCGGTTACCCCGTTGGTGAACCCATCGGAGGTCTCGGGAGAGACCTCGGTGGAAGATGACAGTACCAACTATCGAGACCCAACTTGGGAGGCGGATAGTACAGAGGCACCGATGTTGCCGCGCAGTCCCTACTTATTGAGAAATAATCGCCGGTCTAGCCGGGGAGGGAGAAACAAAGAGTGAGGGTGTCAGTGCGTGTCACGAGAAAGAAAAGTGTTGACCTAGGGTCAACACTTTTGGAAAACGGGGAGTGTTGTGACCGATAGACTTTTATAGCCAATGTAAATTAGCGATTGTTTACGCCTGTAATTCGTTTATTTTAGTTATTGAAGGAAAAAATTATCATTCATTGTTTAAGCCGAATAAGGGGTCTTGCGCTGACAAGTAATTATCTAACAAAGTACCCTCGTAAAATTTATTATAAAAAAAAAGTGTAAATTAGAGATAAATATTTTTTTTTGTATTTGGTTAGTTTTATATAAAGAATTAATAATTATTGATAATATTATAAATGTTCTAAGAATATTTTTGTGTTTCAAATGTGAGTGTATTGATTTTGTTTTATGTGAAATATGCTGGAAAGTAAACAAAACAAATAACGGTGCGGGACGCCTCCGAGGCCCCGTAAGACCCTACATCCTTTATAGAGGATTAAAAGGACGGAGCACCGAGATGAGTCGCTTGCAGTCAGTGTGTGTATCCAGAGCTGGGTTGGCCAACACCCGCCGGAGCGCCCCCCCCCCCCTCATCTCACCACCTTATCGGCCTATGGTTTATGGGGAGCACCTCTGGTTGGAGATTTGACTTGGAACTAGTATGGATATGAGCATATCGATCATCGACTCACCGATTCCATCCACCGGGAACCTCACAGCTGATTGACTAATCCACTATCTAGCTACGACAGGTAACCTCGTTGGACGTAGCTTCCACGTACCGAGGGTTTATGTTGTTTGTTTACGTCGTTCATCAGTTTACACCAAATAACACCAAACTATGCATACGTATAGATAAACACGGACAGTGATGTATTTATTTTGTTCTCATTCTTCGATCAGCAAACTTTAAGTTAATAAACCTCTGGTTTACCAGTTTCAAGTTTAGTAAAGTTTAAGTATTTTTTCTGTCCAATAGTTTAAGTAATTTTTCTCTCAAATAGTTTACTTAGTTTTTATCAAATAGTTTAATTATTTTTTTTATCAACTAGTTTAAGTATTTTTTTTATCAAATAGCTTAAGGATTTTTTTTTGTTTTTAATCAAATGCTATTTGTTCATTATCATTTAATAAAATGTCGGTAATCTAAATGTCAATTCCCTGTAATATTTCAGGTTCCCCTGTCCTTGGGTAATGCCCTCTCCTGGCATTAATATTTTCCCCAGATTCCTGTAAACATTTAGGGGGAGGAGGAAGAGAGAGAAAGTCGGGGGTTTACAACTTTAAATAAAAAAATCGAATGCCATTCCAAAAAATGAAGATCTCAAAGACCTTCGTTGGGAAAACGTTATAAATTTGAAAAAAAAAAAAAAAGGCTAAAATTACGAAGCAATGCGCCCTGATATAGAATTGAAGTTAATGTCCATGTAGGTTTTTGAAATTTAAAAACTTACTAAATCTTTAATTGGGGTTCGAACCGTTCAAAAAATATTCTTATTGCTGAAAACTTAGTTATGGCTATAAATTGAAATCCCAAATCTGACCAACAAAAGTTGATTTTTCCACACTCACGATTATAAAAATCCTAAATTATTATAGTGCATTTAACGAATGAACATACCATGGAAAAAAACTACAATTCGAGATAATTTACCGTGTAAATTGAAATTCACTGACCATTAAAAGTGAGTGGAGTTCCCGAACTGACGATTTAAAAATACCCTAAATGTGCTTAAGGAATTAAATGACAATCATTACGATGAAATTAAGCTCAAAATTTGAAGAAGCTACCCTGAAACAGAAATCGATCTCCTTACGATGCTGGTCGATACCATTTGAAATACATCCGAATTGCATTTGAGTACAGTTGCTACATGTTTATTCCAAAGAAAATTTTATTAACGTGTAAAAATACATCACATTGAGTCTAAAAGTGAATAAAATGAGTTTTTATATTGACAGGAGAAGACTTTATTACAAGATAGGATTAGGTACAGTCCCTCAAGAAGACAGTACATGAAGAATTGAGTACTGATACTCTCAACTGTCGAATATGTTCTCAGTCGCATGGTGTACACATTCAATTTTGAAATTAACGAGTGGACTGTGTGATTGGGATTTGTGAATTTGGTATTGCTTCAAAGCTTAATTACTCAAAGATTCCTTTAATGAAAAAAAAACAAAACAATTATATGTACAAGTGTGATGAAGGCCGAAAAGATTATATAATGGGGTTAATGATTTTAGTGAGGGGGAGATTGTAATATTTTAGATCGGAATGACTCTCTTCTATAATGCAACAGTGGGCAGATGGTATACACTGTCATTGGCTGGTGCAGTTAGTTGGTATCCATGGTGATCATTATTATCTGAACAATATTCTAGGTGAACTTGCATATAAATAATTTTTTTTTTTTTTCTAAACCCCTTGAATTTATACAATGAAAAATATGAATAAGATAATTTGCAATTTTCTCCTCATTCTGCTATGCGCAGATGCATTTGAAGGAGGTCGGGTTACTCAACAATACAGGTCGTGGTTAAAATACAATAACGTGAAAACAAATCTAGGTGATGGGGCTCACCTTCAGTTTAAAAAATGGAAGAAAAAACTTACAAACCAAAAATACTCTACCTAGAACCTAAAACTAAAGCGTTCCAGCCACGACAGCGTCCTGCCATCGATGGGGGGACGGAGCGGGGGTTATCGTGTTAAACACCGGGTTTGTCAAGTATTGCAGTGAGTCGAAAAATTTGATGAATTCATCCACCGTAGGCAGCTCAAAGATATCGTGAAGCTCACTGTTGCTCCGCTGCTCGAACGAAGTACCTCTGACCACCAAATAATAAAATAATTTTTGCTGGCCAGCCATAGTTCTCCCCCGATGAAGCAGAGAACCATCCAATCAGAGAAATGATGAAAAAGGCAGATGATATCGCTCATGAGATGTTTTATTGATGATCTCATCTATTTCCTCAGTTTGTTCGTTGTTTGACTTATCGAGCTTGAGTCAAAATAAACAAAAGTTTAGTTTTTAAGGATGAACGTATAGTTTGACCCTTGAATCAACTCGTGAGTAGTTAGTTATTAAGTACAGTGGATGTAAGTTGTTAAGCCGGAAGTTGTGGGTGGCTGGAAGGTTTTGCCCGAGTTGAGATAGCAACGGACCCGGGAGCTGCCCCCACCCTTCCCTAGATGTGAGCGAGTTGCCAACATGTACCGGCGACACAAAGACAACAGCCCTCGGAGGGAGCCAGAACCAGTAGCATTGGCGGGGCAATTGAAGAATATGAACAAAAGGGTCACGGATAGTCGTGCAGATCCACTAGCACAGGGCACGGACATACAGACGTACGGGCTTACACATACACACGGGATTTGTCGCCGCATTTACATAGCGTCCCCTCCCCATTGTCTCTCTCCCAAGTCACATTTATATATCTCCCAGCGCCACCTTTCGGCAATTTTCAATAAAGCCGGTAGCGGTCACGACTCCGCGGCTCTTATCTGCCCGGGGTCCGGAGCGGTCTCCAACCCAACTATGGCTTCTTTTTTCAATGAACCATGGTTCAACATGCTTCAACATATATATTAGCATTTTCAATTTAATGAAACATCAAATAAATATAGATCTTGATGGTGCAGCTCTATATGCCTAATGCTAACGAGTCTTCACTTCATGCAATAACAATAGCCAGGAATCCCTGTCATGCGTGACTGCAGTACAGGGTCATTCATCTATGTATGACTTTGACCAGTCTGTTCCTGGCCTCGGGTCATCTATGTACGACTTTGATCAGTCTGTTCCTGGCCTCGGGTCATCCATGTATGACTTTGATCAGTCCGTTTCATGTATGACTTTGATCAGTCTGCTCCTGGCTTAGAGTCATCCATGTATGACTTTGACTAGTTTGTTTCGTGTATGACTTTGATCAGTCTGTTCCTGACCTCGGGCCATCCATGTCTGACTTTGATCAGTCCGTTTCATGTATGACTTTGATCAGTCTGCTCCTGGCTTAGAGTCATCCATGTCTGACTTTGATCGGTCCGTTTCATGTCTGACTTTGATCAGTCCGTTTCATGTATGACTTTGATCAGTCTGCTCCTGGCTTAGAGTCATCCATGTATGACTTTGACTAGTTTGTTTCGTGTATGACTTTGATCAGTCTGTTCCTGGCCTCGGGTCATCCATGTCTGACTTTGATCAGTCCGTTTCATGTATGACTTTGATCAGTCTGCTCCTGACCTCGGGCCATCCATGTATGACTTTGATCAGCCTGTTCCTGGCCTCGGGTCATCCATGTCTGACTTTGATCACCCTGTTTCAAGTATGACTTTGATCAGTCTGCTACTGGCTTAGGGTCATCCATGTATGACTTTGATCAGTGTGTTACTGGCCTCGGGCCATCCATGTATGATTTTGATCAGTCTGTTCCTGACCTCGAGTCGTCCATGTCTGACTTTGAGCAGTCTGTTTCATGTATGACTTTGATCAGTCTGCTCCTGACCTCGGGCCATCCATGTATGACTTTGATCAGCCTGTTCCTGGCCTCGGGTCATCCATGTCTGACTTTGATCAGCCTGTTTCAAGTATGACTTTGATCAGTCTGCTACTGGCTTAGGGTCATCCATGTATGACTTTGATCAGTGTGTTACTGGCCTCGGGCCATCCATGTATGATTTTGATCAGTCTGTTCCTGACCTCGAGTCGTCCATGTCTGACTTTGAGCAGTCTGTTTCAAGTATGACTTTGATCAGTATGTTTCATGTATGACTTTGATCAGTCTGTTCCTAACCTCGGGTCGTCCATGTATGATCAGTCTGTTTTATGACTTGGATTACATTACTCTCTTTGAGTATTTCGTTTGTCATCTTCGTCTCCTTGTTCACCAGTAGGATTAACAGGCCCGTCTGTGCGTTGCAGAACTTTCTTTTCCAATATTTTCAGGTTTCCAACCTGAGGTTTTTCTCCTGTTTCCCGTTGCATAAATGAGATCTGGGCAAATCATTGCCATGGTACGCTGAGATACAAATAAAATATTATAACGTCTCGAATAAACACGTGATTTCCTTACTCGAGATGACCGAGTGTGCAATTGCAAATAGTCAAAGTTATAGAAAATTTAATAACGTTTAATATACTATAATTTCATGTTCACCTTATAACTCATCGATTGTGAGCAATTGTCTTTTAAAGGGAAGATCATCTGAAAAATTGATTTAGTATTTGGTGCTTATTCACTTAATCTTTTCCATAATTGATGGGAAGTATTACTAAAAATATGAAAGACAGTGTTTTTTCCTATATGATCAAATTTTACAAATCGTCAACCGGGGTACCTTGGTCCCATTTCAAACAGTAGAGCAAAATACCAGTTTTTAACAGATCGAGAACTAACCGTGGTATTTACAACATTAACTGCATCGGGTACAATAAATTGAGTCTTCGAACGTGCGTACATAATCCCAAATTAGATATGGAAATGAATCGTACAGTGAATCAGGGTTTTTTTCTATTCCGAATACTTAATTGAATAGCAAGATGTTAATGTATCCAACTGTATCCACATACATAAAATGTAGGAAAATGTAATGCCATTATATTATTATAACTAATTTGATTACTTTATTAAATTCCGTACGTGGAGCATTGGTGTACAATGGTAATAAAAATAAAGTTTAATTAAATTTAATACTCAATTGCTTAACGCTAAATTTCTAAATAACAGGAGGAATTTCTCCTATTATAAATTAACTTTTCAATGCAACATGCAATATTTAAATGATTGAAAATATTCAATGAAATAAATTTAAAAAATATTATGAATTCAAATGATGAAAAAGTTTACGTTTGTAATATTGAGTAACCATTAGACACTATTCTTGCTAATTCCAGGGATGTCTTCCTAGATGAGGAAGACTTCCTCAATCAGCGTTTACACCGCCTCCTCCCAGAAAGTAGTCGAGATGGTCACGGGGTCTATCCCGAAAAAAGATTGACAGGGAGTCTCCTCCCGCTATTCCTTATAACCATCCCGCATTTATCCAAATTCTACGTAAGGCGTTTGGTTGTTATTTTATCCCTTCTAATATAAAATGTACTCTTTCAAACTTTAAGTGACTTTTTTAACACCTTGGTTCCAAGCGCCCTCTTCCGTGATTCTAATACTTTTCTGATTAGCGCTTTGTCATATCTGATCGTCCTTTCTTTCAACGCTGTCACGCTAGGCGTACAGCTGTTTATCGCTTGTCCCTAAAACCATTTATGATCGTCGGTATTTAAAACATTTCTCAATTTCTCTATTAATCCTATTATTTTTCCTACATTAAATTATATATAGCAGGGTATTATTTGTCAGGTTTCAAGTAAAAATGTAATAAAAGGTTTATATAGTGCAAATAATTGATAAAAAAAAAATCTAGTTCAATAATTTTTAAAATATGAGCATAAGCATTGCTTAGCTTCAAAGTTTAGTATGGTGGCTCAAATTTACCATGTAATAATCCTGGAGTCTAAAATTTCACTTATTTCACAATTAAACCTTACGATAAATTAAATGTAATCTGTACATTATGGAAAGTGTAAATAAAACAAGCGGGTCCGTTAGCTGTCGTGGTTAGTCTTTATGACCTCTATAGATTTATATCTAACAGGCATTCCAGTCTAGCTGTCACTGATAAATATAGCTAGCCCGGACTATAGTTCAACAATGAATATATCCTAGTGAATGGAAGCCACGGATATATAAAAAACTATATTTAAATAGGCGCTAATACATAAACATTAAAGGTTCTGCGAAACTAGGCTGATATCCCCTAGGCGATGTCTATCTAACCCACAGGAGCGACCCTGTTACCTGAAGGAGAAGAAGAGGACTTCCTTGGGAAATTGATGATACGGTAGCGGTGTGACGGAGGCGATGCTCACCGCATATGTATGAGACACATCTTATATTCCCTGGGACTTTTAAATTCAAATTTTAAGCAGTCACCTTTCTCTTCTTATTGATTTACCTACCTCTCGCTTCTCTCAAGAGTCACATTAAAAAAAATACTAGAAAAAAAAAAATAAGGAAATCCATTGAACATTACAATAATAGGGGATTCGACATACAACTCACCTGTGACAAAGTTATACACCTCTACTATGCTCCCCTTCAACTATTGTTCAAACTTTACTCCATGAGAAACATTTGGTTTAATATTAAAGTGTATTTGGCCGGCTGGGGCTCCCGATTTTATCTCTAAAATAAATAATCACCTATTGTTCTTCTAGAGTTCCATGATGCTTCAGAAATTTCAAGTCGAAATTAAACGCATTAAACTGTGAGATTTGGCGGAAGATTGAAATTAAACCCATCTAGACTCGGGATCTGAGAGACAGACCGAACACACTGAACAGCTCGATCGTAAACATACTTGATGAAGTACCCCTTGACATGAACACTGTCATACCCTGGGACATTGCGATCATGTCATATCAGGATATGATATGATGATCATATTAGTGTGGATCATAGCTAACAATCAAGCCACAGAGGTATGCTACCCCATCATGTACTGTTGTGCTATCCATCAACGTGCCATAATCAAGCGCCTTTTTTAAACCTGGTTGTTGTTGGAGATCAATTGTCATTTTCTCCCAATAGATACAATTTTTCTTTTTATAATGCTCAACTTTTATTTACAAACTACTAAATTATATTTTTGACAATTTACACAATTTGTGCATGTTCAAAAAGCGTATTTTAGTGACTGATTTTTTTTTTTTAATAACCCAGAAGCCCTCGAGTTTTCTACCCGTCTGTCTGTATGTCCTGACAATTATGATGTCTTCTGTTTGACCTCTAAAAATGACAATTTATGGTGCGATATTCTCAACTCTATAAAGCATAATTAAGGGCTATGAATAATTTTACGGTATTTATTGATCTCATTGAAATGATTAATAGTAACTAATTCATATTTTTGGGCTGTAACTACACAAAGTTATTAAAAGTTTCATTAATTTAATTTAATATTTAAACTAAATCGTAAAAAAATATGTTTAAAAAGTTTTTTACTTTTATCAAATGTGCGAAAAATTGCAAGACAACTTATCACTGAGTAAAAGAGTGTTATTTCTCTATTTTATTTAAATTTTAATATCTTTACAATAGCAATAATCCTGAAAATAATATCATTTTTTTTTTAAATATATGCCATCAGTACTAGTAGGTAGTTGAACAGCTGACTGTGCAGGCTCGGACATGTTAGCCGAGTTGGACTTTGTTCGGTCTTACTCCATCGTCACACTGTACGACTGTTGTCTTTGTCAGATCTGTTTGATATCTCAGTAATAGCTTATATTATGTTAGTAAGTGACTGTTTTAATGCAATATTTCGGATTTAATAACATATAAAGTTAAAACTACAGCCTGTTACCGGTCTACTTGTTGCTTCATCTGTAAATGCTCAATAGACATCAAAATGTAAGTACATTTTATAGATATTTTATAGGCAAGCTATTTTGACAAATTATAATCATTTACAATTTACGTAAGTGATAATGGTACGCCTTTTCGATGATATATTTTTCACCAAGCCCGAAGGAAGAGGCCCTACTTTCATTCAGTTAAGGATTGTCTTAGGCGGTCCTTTTGACTTTAGTCTGTCCGTATGTTCGTCGATAAAGCTGGTAAAAACGGTCGGTATGAAAATTCAAAGGTAGATTTCCACAACACCTCGAAATAATTCGTTTCTGCCAGGTACGGTATAGGACACTACTAAAGACAGTAGCTCAAATGTAATTGCAAATATAAAAAAAGAGTTGCCGCCTGACGATAGACGTTTAGTTTCTAACAGATTTATAAACAAACATACGACATGTTTCAAACATTTCCAACGAAAAATGTAGGCATCTCCTTAAAACTTACAGTTGGTAACAACAAAATAATAATATTTTATTTAAAATTTTATGTAGGGTAGTAAAGTAATGATCTCGTCGTAATGATCAATGATATGTAATTACTTGGGTTTTATTTTTCAAATTACAAGTTCCAAAACATATTATATATTATAATTAATTATACCCTTCTCAATATGATATAAAAATATTGTTTGGTTCTATTACTAATTAAATTTTTTACGACGCTTTATTGCTTCTTATGTGGATGGTTTTATTTTTTACGTCATAGAGCCATTAAATGGAATTACTATACAAAATGAAATGCTTCTAATAAAGAACGCTGGTTAAAGTTAAGCTTCAAATGCTAATTACTTATTAATTTTTTAAACCAGAAATTCATTAGAAAAATTCATCAAAATGACAGTTACATCTCGTTCCCTTTAACTTTTAATTCGACAAGTGGTTTTTTTTTTGGAAGCATGGTTAACCGTCTTCCGGACCAACATTTAACCACTGGCTACAGAGTGCAATATTAATATGGACTAATAAAAATTGTCACGTAAAACAAAAAAATATTCTTTGAATGTTAAAAGTATTATTATATATATATATATATATATTCCTTTGTTGTGCTATAATTATAATCTGCCTTTTATAAGGCAATAAGTAATTAAGATAAATGCTCTCATTCATACCATATTTACAATTCATCATTCACTCGCTCATTCATACAATATTTACAGACAGCCCAGAGACCTCCCAAATCCACATGCAAAGAGAAAGCGGAGTCTTGGGAAGTCCCCCACGCTCCTCCGTCAGCCGCGTCACCGGATACTAGCCAGTGGAGGCTGACCAAGAGCGCGAGGGCCACAGACGCTCAGGACATGATTGGAGAAACTGGCCATTGCCAGGACTCCTACTGTCACGTATTTATAGCAGGTCACGAGGCCACTGCCGTTTTAGTCTCCGAGGAGGATTATAGGGATGAGTGGCGCAGTTTAATAACTGTGCTAGGGGAGTTCAAGAATGTAAGGTATATTAAGGTCGTTATGAAGGGTTTTGTTGCTAACATAATAAGGGGCATTTACTATTGTAATTTCTGTCATATTTTAAACAGGAAAATAAAACGCATATGATAATTTTTTTTTTATTATTTCAAAGCTCTTCAAATTTGAAAAGAGGATGGGGGGGGGAGTAATATAGATATTATAGGAGTGAAATAGATCCTTATGATAATATGATCATTTTTTTTTGTTTCATAGCCCCTTTAAATTTGTAGATAATTATATACAATTATAGATCCTCAGGCGAATCTATTTACAAATTATTTTTGAATTTTCTGTAGCGTCCCTACATTATATACAGGTTTTGTTATTTTATTAATTTTTTTTTCTATATCTCTCAAAATAATAAAAATAGGATAAGGGAAAAATAAAAAGGATTGGTAATAGCCTTTCACTATTGTATTTTAGAATTGATAAAATGTTATTTTATAAAAATTATATAATGGAATAAACAAGTATAATGATATACATTATACCTGACTAATATATTTAAAACTAACTTACATACTAATTCCTAACCTAATAAAATAAATAAATTTAATTTAATTTAAATAAACGGGAAAAATCATTTTGTTATTGAGGGAGTGAGAATAAAAGTTGTTTAATAATTGTTTAAATAATTATCAAACCTTTAAATTTAAGTAATAGTAAAACATACAGACAGACCAAAGATGATTTCGTTTCGTACTTGTTGGAAATTGTCTTGAACGTTTTAGTTTGAGCAATTGAACAATATTTAGGAAGACACTGATGTTCCCATGATTCTTCTTTTACAAAACCAGCCTGGAAATGTAATGTAGCTGGCAGCACTATTGCTTGTCTTGAGCAGGACGCACCGTATTTTGGATATTAGAGTTAATTTAGTTTATTTATAATCGTACAAGCACAAGCTAATAAATGCTTGTAAAAGCCACAGAGATCCTATCTGAGAGCGAGAGGCAAAGAGGTGCCGCTCGCAACTCGCCAGGGGGGAATTAAAAACGGCCCTGTATAAATCTGAGGTGTGGGCGCTCGCTACGGGGAGCCACAGCCGCTCACAGGGCCACCGCCACCTCGATCTTATTAACCTATCTGATTTATTAACTACTTCCTATAAACATTTAAACCCTTTCTCATAGCAGTCTCTTTTTTCGCTTCCATTCCTATCTATAAGCATCCACTCCTTCCTCTTTATCGTCTTCGTATAAACTGTATTCCTTTCCTGCGAATAGGACTGTTTCCAATTTCCCTTATGAGATAACTCTCGAGAGTATAAGATGGTAATTTGACTTAACCTTTATTACACGTCGTAAAGTAAAACTTCATCCACATATATATGAAAGTAGTATTGCAAGAAATGATTATAGTTTACTTAAGCCCAGAATATATTACATATTATTATGAATAAATAAGTTGAGATCTTTGATGTCCTACTCCATAAAAAATATTGATTTTTTATTTAGTACTAAAACATTTTTTAATGACATTTTATTGCCTCTCATGATTTAATTTTAGCATCATCGTGTCATTGATACCATTCCTCTAACAAGACATGGGTTGAGGTAATATTGCGTGCACTAAGTTAATCGGATTTTTTATTGAATTATAATTTAGTGCTTTAGTTTGATAAAAGTAACAAGAATTACTTATTGCTAATCAATCTTTAATATGATAGCTGGCTGGAAATTATAGATATGTATTTTCTTACTTTTAACTAATTAATCAAACTTACACTTGTTTTATCTAAATGGGTATATCCGATGAAATAGGTATCTAGACCATTTTATTTTATTGTAAAGGGCGTCCCAGAATTAACGCAAGATTTGATTTAAATAGAAAACACAGTTTTTAGTATTTTTGATGTTATTTTTTTATTGAATTATAAATTAAATAGTATAGGGTTATTTATGGAATAACACATCGGGCAAATGGCCTCCACGACTTTGCTGGCACAAAAGCACTCTTTTGTCGAAATTTTCCATGACCATTTGGCATAAATGTGGTTGAATTTCCTCTTTTAATGCACGGGTGGATGTGGGCTTGTTGACATACACCTTTGACTTCAAATAACCCCATAAAAAGAAATCTAAAGGTGTTAAATCACACGATCTAGGGGGCCAATTCTGATCACCGAAACGAGAGAGTACACGACCTGGAAATGTCTTGTGCAGTATTTGAATTGTTCCATGGGCTGTATGGCATGTGGCACCATCTTGTTGAAACCACATATTGGCCACATAAATATCATCCAATTTCGGCACAAAGAACTGTGTTATGGATTTTCAACAACACTCACGCACTGCTTCGATATTGACATTTGAACGGCTTGTTTTTGGACGACCAGTGTGTTTAGTGTCTCCAACTGATCCAGTCTCCCTAAATTTTTCAATTAATCTCTTCACAGTTGATGAAGTCAAAACACTATTCCGACCATATTTTGAATGAAATTTTCGAACAGCGGCCGCCAAAGTTTTCATTATTTTTGAGATAATGTTCTACAATAAAGACACGTTGTTCTATCGTGTAATTAATCTCCATTTTTACTAACCCTAAACTGCCAGCTGTCAAATTGTTTTTTTAGGGTTGCCAGCACTTTACTGCACAAAAGACAGAAAAATGCAAATCTTGCCTCAATTCTGGGACACTCTTTACATTAGAAAAAAAAAAAGGATTAGCTGCAGTTATCAATCGCCTTCTGAAAATACTTGCGGTATTAAATCATTTACTGAAAGAATTATTTGTTTGTTTATTGTACGTCCTTGAAAGAAGATTACTAGGTTTGGTTTATGAGGATTAAATCAGGACGAGGTGGGGGATTTTCGGGAATAAAAAGTTATTTATTTGAGTTAGGAAGTCAATTGTACAAGTCATCTGTTAGATTTTGAGAATTAGCAAGCAAAAGGACCGAATGACTTTGTAATCTTAACTGATTATTGCGTGAATGAATGAATGATACAGGACTGTTGGACTCGAATACATATTGTAACTTACATAGATTAATGCAGTTCTGTGGAGGCCGAATTATGTAGACAATCATTCATGTTTTACTCATCATATACAGAGGAAGTTATATTAAAGGAACTGGCTATAGTACAATAACCCATTCATTTAATAATTAGATAATTTATTTCTGAGTGAAATGATAAAGGGATTGATTCTATAAAATAAATAGACTGCAGAATGTGCGAAATTTATACATATATTATATGATAATATTCTATAGATTTTGTGCAATGATTGTGCTAGGGGATTAGGGTGGTTGTTTAGGTTACTATGGAATTTCGTAAACTTGGAAGGGATGAGTTCGAGAATGTAGGGTATATTAAGATCGTTATGAAGGGTTTTGTAGCTGACGTAATAAGGGGCATTTACTATTGTTCTCAGGATTGGATACGCTTGATGTTCGACGTTTTTGCTGTCCCCCATAGCTCTATTCCGTATGTCCAGATTGGCTTAAGTATAACTTTGTAGATTAGTAATTTGTTTTCTATTGAGAGATGGGATGTCCTTCAAAGTAGTCTGTACAGTTGTCCAAAGCGTCTGTTTAGTTCTTGTCTTTTTAGTCTCGTGTGTGGGATCCAGGTCAGGCGTTTGTCGAGATGGAAGCCTAAGTACCGTACTGTGTCGGATACAGGGAGAGGAATGGAATTTAAAAAAAACTGGTTTAAGCTAAAGGTAATGTGGGAAATATAATGAGTAACTTGTAAGACAGTTGCTAAAATTTCAGAAGGTTTTCATTTAAACTTTCCTAGAATGGACATATGTTGATAAAGCTCAAAGTTGATTCATGAATAACATTACTGATACATTGATATGTAAATTAATTATCTTGTATGTATACTGTTCTATCTATGTATGTATTTACACGATGACAGTAAAGATATTTAAAAAAAGAGCTGTACAAATTAAATTAATTAATTAATAAGTTGTTGATATATCTTGATTTCTATTGACATTTTGTTTCTGTTGTATTGATTATTGCACCACCGGCGATGGCATTCAAATATACATATCATCTTGACTAATCACCATCAAGGTCGTGTCTATTGCTCTTATGGTCATATTTTTAGTAGGTAAGCATCGATACTCGATATCGATATAAGTACTGGTATCGTTGATTCAGTGGTATCGAATCATCCCTAACTCTAGAAGGATATTGTGTTCCGCTTGTCATTGGCTAAAAAAGGCAGAGGGTGGGTCCCCTAAAGCAGTCCCTAATGCCCGGACCTGACGTCAGTCTTCCGGAAGTGCTCTCTAGGAAGTTGACGCGTTATTACTTCCAGTCTTCATCTCCCTCCCCCCTTCCACTTCCTAGGGTTTGTTTGCTAATGTCTCAATGTCCATGTCCGATCCCGGAGCAGAAAGAGAAAAAAACCAAGTACAATAGCTTTATTTGTTTGCTTTTTAACTAAAGAGAGCGTGAGAGAGAGGGAGGACTTACAGGGAGAGAGAGCGAGAGAGAGAGGGAGGACTTACAGGGAGAGAGAGCGAGAGAGAGAGGGAGGACTTACGCTCTGATAAAGATGACGTAACAGTGTCTATAGGGGCTGTGTTTATTGCATGAGGATAAGTGAGTTACGGCACTCGTAATAATGTGGTATGAATGTAGCTGAAAGGTAGAGGTTCTACTTTAGGCTGTCGGTGATGGTCTGTCTGTCTGTATATGTATTAGAGGGACCGGAAAGTAATGTTTTTTTTACATTAAATTCAAACAGATAAATTCTCTACAAGTTTTTGAACAATGATGTTCACCCTCGTTATCAGCAACCTTTTGCCATCTAGTGTGCCGAATCAATTTCAATGATGAATCGATTAAAATCAATTGGTTACTGAGCAAAATATCTGGAGATAGCATTTTGGACATCATCCGAATTTGGAAATTTTTTGCCACTTAGAAAATGTAGCGATCGGATTAAATGGATATCCGATATCGGGCGAGTATGGTGGTTGAGGCAATACCTCCCACCACAATTCATTAATTTTTTCCAGGGTTCGTCTTGCGCAATGTGGTCTTGCGTTATCGTGTTGCAGAATAACTCCTTTTTTTATTGACAATCGCTGGTCAATTTTCAATTAAAGATTGATTTACTCGATCCAATTGTTCACTGTAAAGATCTGCATTCACAGTTGTTCCAGGTATCAGCGATGAACGGTCCCGCTAATACTCCACCAAACACACAAAAGCGCCTTTTTGGAGTGTAAACCTGGCTTAGCTGTACTTCGTGCGGATGCGGAGAGAGATTTTTGGATTATCATAGAGGACCAATTTTTCATCTTAACCTTCACCCGCCATACTCGCCCGATATTGCGCCATTGGATGTTGCCCAAAATGGCATCTCCAGATATTTTGCACAAAAACCAATTGATTTTTATCGATGAGGCATTGAAAATTTGCACACTAGATGGCAAAAGGTTGCTGATAACGAGGGTGATTACTTCATTGATTAAAAACAAAAACTTGTTAAAAATTTATCTGTTTGAATTTATGTAAAAAAAACGACATTACTTTCCGGTCCCCTTATTAATATGTATGTATTGTTTATGCTATACTACAACTCGGATTATACTGGTTACATACATGCTAGTATGTAATAATGGCAAATATGAAAAAAAAAATGGTGACCATGCTTCGATCACTTTCTGAGCTATTACATATTAATTATTATCAGCCAAAGGAATTAGCCGGGTGTAGTTTTATTTAGGACATGTCAAATGGCATCAGTACCACAAAATAATCTTTTCAGGGTATTTCGTATTTTTAATATTTATTTTTTGGCCGAAATTTCGTTTGCTATATATGATTTGCCTTCGAACCCACTGGATAATAACTAGCGGACAGTGTGATTACATTCTACAGTTACCAGTTCATAAATTTCAGGTTCTTATTTTTTCCTGAGGTCAAAAGGCACATTGCTGACCGCGATTAAAAATTAATTTCGTAGGTATTCTAAAACGAAGTTATTAAGTACAACATCCAGAAGAAATAACAAACGCACGCTCGACAAATCAGAATTGATTACAATAAGATATAGAACATAGATTGATAACAAAAAGTAGTTTTTGAAGTGCTGTCATCTACTTGAACACAAGTGTTGCCAAATACATTATCAAGAAATAACATCGATAGCAATCTGATATATAAATAACATCGTTCCAACGGATTTAATCGTTAATATGTAAAATATTACTTATATTTTAAAGTTTAAAAATAATACAATCAATTAAGATTAAGTGGGTTAAGGCCAAGAAGACAATAAGGCTGCTTAAAATCAATTTTTCAACTAAAAGTCTTTCATGATTGTCAATATTTAACAATTGAATGAGATTTTATCGAGTGGAATTCCACACATTTAATTCGTGAATTTAAGTATTACTTGCGAAGTCTTGAAATTTGCTTGAAATTTGGTGAAACATTGGTAATTAAATCATTTTTTTTTTTTCAAAACTCAAGTTCGTTAGGGTCAAAATTTACCCAATTGAATGAGGTTTTATCGAGTGGAATTCCACACATTTAATTCGTGAATTTAGACTTGTGAAGTCCTGAAGATGCCTGAATTTTTATGAAACATTGATAATTAAATAATATTTTTTTCTTCAAAACTCAAGTTCGTTAGGGTCAAAATTTACCCAATTGAATGAGGTTTTATCGAGTGGAATTCTGCACATTTAATTCGTGAATTTAGACTTGTAAAGTCCTGAAGATGCCTGAATTTTGTTGAAACATTGATAATTAAATAATTTATTTTTTCTTCAAAACTCAAGTTCATTAGCGTCATAATTTACCCAATTGAATGAGGTTTTATCGAGTGGAATTCCACACATTTAATTCGTGAATTTAGACTTGTGAAGTCCTGAAGATGCCTGAATTTTGATAAAACATTGGTAATTAAATAATTTTTTTTTCTTCAAAAATCAAGTTCATTAGGGTCAAAATTTACCCAATTGAATGATGTTTTATCGAGTGGAATTCCACACATTTAATTCGTGAATTTAGACTTGTGAAGTCCTGAAGATGCCTGAATTTTGATGAAACATTGATAATTAAATAATTTATTTTTTCTTCAAAACTCAAGTTCATTAGGGTCAAAATTTACCCAATTGAATGAGGTTTTATCGAGTGGAATTCCACACATTTAATTCGTGAATTTAGACTTGTGAAGTCCTGAAGATGCCTGAATTTTGATAAAACATTGGTAATTAAATAATTTTTTTTTTCTTCAAAACTCAAGTTCATTAGGGTCAAATTTTACCCAATTGAATGAGGTTTTATCGAGTGGAATTCTGCACATTTAATTCGTGAAGTTAGATTTTTGAAGTCCTGAAGATGCCTGAATTTCGATAAAACATTGGTAATTAAATAATTTTTTTTTTCTTCAAAACTCAAGTTCATTAGGGTCAAAATTTACCCAATTGTTTGAGGTTTTATCGATTGACAGATTAGATGTGTGTAGAGCTTTTATTGGTAAATTTGTAAAGTCTTAAAGATGTCATAAGGTTTATCACAGTGATTTATGGCTTTCATTTCGAAATTTTTTTCCATTAACCATATTTAGAAATTTTTTTTTTTGCAAAAATTAAAATTAGTCTTTTCTGTATCGTTTGATTTGAAAACATGCCTAAGAGCGGTACCGAAATCATCCATATTTATTTTTTTCGCGTCTATTTCATTTCGGTGAAATTTGTCTTCTATTGTTCCAAGTGAGTTTTCTCCAGGTATAGTAACTAAGAGTTGTTTGATGTTTTTGTAGACTGTAGTCGAGGAAACCATTTTGAGAATTGTTAAGATCCGATTTCCGCTTTGAATGTGCTCCGCTACCTACATGGCGTGACACAGATACAGGAGGCACAGAGAGACAGTCACAAGAGAGAGACCACCCGCTGGTGACTAGATCGCAAATCCACTGCCCACCTAATAGCGACACGGACAGTGCCTTTGTGATATTTATTTAGTGCCTCGGTGCTTGTGCTTCCTCCCGCCAGTTTACTGCTACCATCAATTCCTTGCTCCGCACCGGCTCGTTACTCGTGTCTCTCTCTCAATGGCTCTTCCGTAAATAAATGCACCCTGCCAGTGTGATTATTTATTTTCACTGGAAGGAACACGGGCTCACCTTGTAAATAAACTATTACCTAGCCTGAAATATGAAAGGCGATATAATATTGTGGCGTTTAAGATGGCCGTTTTATGCTGTTTATGTGCTAACATTGCTCACTGTATACTGCCAGTTTCTAATTGGATTTAATATTTAGAGGACCAGCTGTTCATCAAACCTGGCATGCAACACGTGTATTCTGAATAATAGACCAATTCATTTTATTCCCTTGTACTCTAACCTAACGAATATGAAAGCTCTTTTTCTTTAGTTTAAATTGCCTATCCGATGTCTGTACATTTATATTAGTTTAAGTAATCAGATCAATTTACAATTTTAATAATGATATTCCAAGATTCAGCAATGAATAAAGAAACAATTTTTTTTTTTTCCCTTTTATAGCCCCTTTAAATTTAGAGATAATTATAGATCCTCAGGCGAATCTATTTACAAATTATTTGTGTATTTCCTGTAACGTCGCTACATTATATACAGGTTTTGTTATTTTATAAAAATTATATAATGAATAAACAAGTATAATGATATACATTATACGTGACTGGACTGAACTGACTAATAAAGGTGATGGGGCTCACCTTTTTGATCAACCTTAAAACTAACTGGCATACTAATTCTTAACCTATTTGTTCCCCGAATGTCTGTTGCCATCGATGCGGGAGGGGTGGTGGGGTCATAGTGTTAAACACTGGGTTTGTCAGGTGCTGCAACGAGTCAAAAACTTGATGTGTCTCCGGCGGATGAACTCACCCACAGACGGCACCCAAGCAACGGGTGCAGGTCGGCGTTCTTAAACCTCTCGAGAGAGGTATGCCGGACCACTTTTCGCATGATCCCATTCTGGAATTGCTGGAGACTTTTAGCTGCATTGTCAGTCAAGTGAGTATATAGCGGGGCACCGTACAGCAGAGCTGGAAAAAAGAGAAAATATTGTGTTCCCTGATATCAATAAAACAAATAATAGTACAACAAATACCTTTTCAACATTAATTACTTATTTTAGTCACTGGGAGCTCTGACATTGGTCATTTTATTTCCCATCATGTCTTGAATGACTGTTTATTCTAAATATAGTTTGAATGAAAGAGTAAATCTCAATTTGTAAATATCTGTTATTATAATTTTCTATTTTCCTTCTGGGGCAGATTGAAATTTTTATTGCAATTAAGATTTTCCAAAAAAAAAAATTTCTTATACGTAGCAGTAGTCTAATAATCAAATAGTCGATAAATAACATAATTCGGACCATACCTGTATAATACGAATTGCAAAATTTCGGTAGGGAAATTGTCTCTTTAAAATTTTCCTAAATAAAATAATTAAATAAATAAATTTTTAAAAGCAATAAAATTCACTATTGGATTCATTCAGTAGATATGTACGCTGACTTGTTGAAATTTTTGTAAAATTGGTCTTGAAATGAATAGCAAAAATCTAAGCATTTAGACCCCCCCCCCTTTTGTTTTAAAGAATTAGTTTTCATTTTCAATTATATTTTAAATGAATTGTTGATGAATGAAAACTAATAAAAATATGCCAATGATCCTTAAATGTACTAAGCTAATTAATTTTTTTCTGGTTCCTTTTTCGTCATTGTATCACACCTCATCACCGCAGAAACCCCAGAAATATAAGAAGAAAGCAGAATAACAAGTTGAAACATTTTAAATTCATGTATAGTGCATCGTGCCCTTCCGTTACGTAACCCCCGCTAAGGGACAAACCACGCGACTGGAACTATTGAAAGACTCATAGGAAAAAGTATAACTCAAAAGCGAGGACACGGGCTCAAACATAGCGGACAGGTTCCCAGGGCCGTCGCATTGTCGCCGGTCGGTCTGTTGGATTTACGACTGGGCAGACACCCCCGCTAGACTTTCCCAAGCCGCACAGGCTAAAAACCGTAACCTACTCTTTAGTAGGCGAGACAGTCCCATTATCTCCAAGTCTATAAATCTCTAGGGGGCACAGGTGGATCTGCCCGCTCTTCTTAAAGGCTTAATTCCGAACGGAGTTTCGCGCGGTGTCATCTTCAGCCCTCTTCGGTATGTAGTCTCTCACTCTTATGAAGGGTCGTCCGTCATCCGAGGGTTGAACTGTCCTTTATGTCTTTGGCTTTGCTGTACAATCTTCGCCTCGGAGTAAATCAAATATTCCATTGTAACGTGCACACCGGGCAGGCCTATAACACTTGATAGAATAATTCAGGAAGCAAAAAGTGGCTTTATCAAACTACAATTGAAGTGGTCATGGGAAACAGAGAATCCCATGTAGTCGTTCTTACCATCCTAAATGGTCTTAGGGTTCAAATCTCTATTCGCTATCACAGTATTATCACTAGCTCTTAGTTTTCAAGTAAACTAGTTCTTTTAAAGATTAAAAAACAACAACAAAGTTTCACCATTCAAGATTCGTTTAACTTATAAATTAAATATTTGGAAAGAAATGGCCGTGAAATGCCGTTTCAGCGGTACTCGTTGACGTGACCTACTTCAGCGGGTTTCAATTATCAGAGGACCCTTGTATATTTTATTAAATTAATAAACATTTATCTCTATTGTGCTTTTGCTTTTGTTAATAAGAACATGTTCAGTTACTACATAGGAAAATTAAATGTATAATACGCTTATTGGGAGGGTAACAGTTATGAAAAAAATCGTCACGTTAAGACATGTCGATAGGCAATGAATGGGTTCGTTTCTCACGTTAAAATTTATTGTATGTGCGATCAGAATGATTTTTAAATAACTGCGTAAGGAAAATGTTATTTCTAGAACCACACAACATGTAAAATTTAAATAAGAAAATCACGAATTAAACGAATGTTTCAGTAAAATAAATATTACCCTCATAAATACGTTTTCGTAGATTAATTACGAAGTAATGTATTTGTGTAATATCATTAGTAAATAAAGCTCTTCTTTTGAAACATCTATATGCACTCTTCCAGAGATTCTAAATTTTGAACGAGTTGGGTTGTTATTTGTTTATTGCGAAAAAGGAGTTATTTTTTCCAAAAATACTCATATTTTATATTTTTAATAAAAAATAATTAAATGACCTGGTCGTCTGGAGTGGTACTGGCTAATGCTGAAATATTATTTATGATTTTTGTATGGCCATCTGACTTGTATGTTTAAGGGCTGAAAGGTTTCAAGTTCCAAATTTAACTGTGGGAAGAAACGTTGACAGGCTACCGGTGAACTAAATGCCCCTTAGCTCCATTATCCCTTAGACAGCACGATATCTTAACCCGAATGTAATTTCGACCTCTATCGCGTTATCTGGCTGTGAATTGACGACCCTGTGTGGCTGAGCTGTGGGAAAAGTGACAATTAAGACAATGACTGCCGGGTCGCAGTTTCCTGGAAGACAGGACCCCGGTGGCCCAGGTACGTCCGCTCCCAGGAATGCCCTCCCCTGCAAGAGGCGCGTCAGGTGTCATCCTCAGGTGTACGCCGGTAGGGCCGTGTCATGCTTATTATCGCTACTGCCATCTTCACCCATTCACTTGACCCGAAGAACTTAGGGAATAGGCCGAAACAGAAGATGTCCTTTCGCTGATTAAAGGCGGTTTTGTTTCCAAGGGCTCATCAACATTCTAGAGCATAGTTCTCCGTGTTGGCCTCAGTCATCTTAAGCGAGTGCATCGCAGGTGACTATACTTATCATGTAATGCACGCTACTTCATAAGCTAGGTCATATTTATTAAATATTAAGCCAATTAATAAATTAAATTGACGAATAAATGTCATGCAGCAGTCATGTTTTCGACAATTATGTGTCTTGAACTGAACGTCTTGAGTGTGCATGTGCTTTTCATTAAACTATGCTAAAACATGTGCTATTTTTTATTTGAAATAACTAATTACTGGTATTATTCCTACGCATACATTATTAATTTACATCTAACTTAAGAGGTGCAAAAATGATCAAACTTAAGAAATAGATTGATAAATCGGTTTTCAGTAAAAGATTTATTTTATAAAATTTGGAGTAGAGAGTGCTTAATTGCTTCATCAACTATGACATCAAAAAACTTCATTGTGATCAAATTACAACCTGGCTTATTGAGCAATGAGTAATTGCGATCTTTGTACTCATTTTTCATTCACTCGCTCATTCATACAGTATTTACAAACAGCCCAGAGACCTCCCAAATCTACATGGTTGTCACCTCTCTCGCATAGGAAAGAGGAAGTCTTGGGAAGTTCCCACGCTCCTCCGTCAGCCACGTCACCGGATTCGAGCAAGTGGGGGCTGTCCAAGAACGCGAAAGCCACAGACGCTCAGGACATAATTGGAGAAACTGGCCATTGCCAGGACTCCCACTGTCGCGCATTTATAGCAGATGACGAGGCCAGTACCGCTTTAGTCTCCGAGGAGAATTATAGGGATAATTGGTGCAGTGCAATGACTGTGCTAGGGGATTAGGATGGTTGGATTGGCTACTATGGAATTTCATGAACTTGGAAGGGATGAGTTCAAGAATGTAGGGTATATTAAGATCGTTATGAAGGGTTTTGTTGCTGACGTAATAAGGGGCATTGACCAGCCATTGAAGCTAAAGAAATAGATTAATAAATCGGGTTTCACTCAAATATTCATTGCGTTGTTTTTTGTTTGTTACTATATTGTATGTTCATACAAAAATTCGCTACCTTGGATTTTGGAGTAGTGAGTGCTTAATTGCTTCACCAACTTGGTTTCGAGAGGTTCTGAATGTTTGTTTACGCTGGTCGTTAGTTATCCCCTTAAGACTCATAAGTGTCTCGTGCCTTCCATTCAATTAATCCAGCCGTTGAGGCAATAAAGGACACACGGGACCACTCGACAGAAGATCAAAAGAGATCATGAAGAACCAGAAAAAAAAAGCACTCGAGAAGAAGTCATCAGTAGAAGACAAAAGACGGAGGAAGTGGAGTACCTACAAGATCAGGAAGATAGCTCCCCTTTGTGCACTGATCCAATTACAGGGGGACAATTATACAGCGAGGCAGAGGGCGCACCGCGGGGGCCCACTTAGTTATCAATTTGGGGCCCGCTGGGGCGAAGCCCCCTCGTTAGCTGTTTATATCGCTGCCCCTTTGTCCTCGCCGGAGATTTACCGCCGCCGACTGCCCAGCGGGGGATCTGGCCCAGGTTTGGCGCGAATATTTCGGCACTGGGAAACATGCTGGAATTTCCATCTTCTTCTCATCATCCTAAAGTGAATTTTTTTTTTTCTGAGGGGGGGGTGGTTAGTTACCCAATATTCGTTAACTGTGTCTTTATCAAACGTTCTAATATGCCCCAGAAATGACAAAGTAATTGAGTAACGTGGAAAACTGTGCTTCACGAAGTTTTTTTATTGAATTTTTGCAATTATTATGGCTAAAGTCCCTTATAGATTTTTCTCTTTACCAGGCGATCGTTCGTTCTCAGGATGTGCAATGACCAAGTATCCAATCACGCTTTTACAAATTTAGGAAGGTTATTTCCACTGTTGTCTTTAAAAACTATATTTTTCGGAACTTTTTGAAATTCTCTTTATGTTAGGTTCTTTTTAATATGCCCTGAAACTTAGAATAGAAACCAGAAATTCGTACCACATGAGTTTTTTAAATATTTGTGAAAAATTTACTCGGTTTTTTTTTTCCTATAATACTTCATTTTATTTGTTAAACAGTTTCATTCTTCTCGATAGTATTTATGAGCCCACAATGGACGTAATTTGTATATTGATTATGTTTTTTTTTTTAAGTTTATCGAAAGTGGGTTTATTTGTCTGTGACTCGTCTTTCAGCCCTCTTAATACCAGGACATAAAGCTGTAAATAATTAAACAAAAAAAAAAAAAAATTGTAATAAGCCAAATTATTTATCAAAAAATTGTTTAATATATCAACTCATCCCTTCCAAGTTCATAAAATTCCATAACTAAGCGACAGTGGGAGTTCTGGCAATGGCCAGTTTCTCTAATCATGTCCTGAGCGTCTGTGGCTCTCGCGCTCTTGGTCAGCCTCCGCTGGCTCTTATCCAGTGACGCGGCTGACGTAGGGGCGTGGGGGACTCCCTAAGACTCCGCTTCCTCCTTCACATGCGAGGGAGGTGACAACCATGTGGACTTGGGGGGTCTCTGGGCTGTTTGTAAATATTGTATGAATGAGCGAGTGAATGATGAACTGTAAATATGGTATGAATGATGACATTTATCGCAATCACTCATTGCCCAATAAAAGGCAGATTGTAATTTTATCTTAATAAAATTGATTGATTGACAAAAAAATATATCAACTATTTCTGAAATCAATTATATGCTTTCTCATTAAATATGAGTCTGGCTATTTTTGCATTTATTACATTTTTACTTGGTACATCCTATACTTAAACCATAATCAAAAGATTTAAAGTTTTTTTTTTTTTTTTTTTTTTTTTTTTTAGTAGTATAATTCCTTTATTGTGCAATAATTACAATCTGCCTTTTATAAGGCAATAAGTAATTAAGATATATGCTCTCATTCATACAATATTTACAGTTCATCATTCACTCGCTCATTCATACACTATTTACAGTTCATCATTCACTCGCTCATTCATACAATATAGATTTAAAGTTTAATCCTGTTTTAGTTTTTTTTGATATACGTTTAAAATTTTAGATTTTTTTTTTTTTTTTTTTTTTTCCTTAGCTCTCAAACTTATAAAAATAGGATGTGGGAAAAATAAAGAAAAATTATTTTGGGCTAATGAGTGCCTTTCACTAAGGGGAGTCCCCCATTTGAAGGATGTATGAGAAGGATATAGGGTGTGGTATGCCTAAAAAGGCGGTTGGAATCAGGAAGGTAGTGAGAGTCTACCACTTTTTATTTTATTCTATCACCAATTTTAGATTTATGAGATCATTTGGGTAATCGCTATGAAACCTCACAGATATATCGGGAAAGAGAAAATACTATGATACCGTGACTACCTAAAAGTAAAACCTCAACCTACATTTGATGGATTGTACGAGTGCTAATGGAATTAAATTTAGGACATGACACTTTCTACGTCGCAATTTACACTCGCGTCACATTTCTAAGTCCCGTGATCAAAAATATGTATTTTTTGAAATTTCCACATTTGTAATTAACCTCAAACATGTTTCTCTCTCGCTGACTCTGAGTTTTATACAAGACAGTATACTTTTCAAGTATATACCACCTCATATTAGGCTCTTAGAGAAATTGCAAAATGTACTTGACACATTTTGCTTTTGACAAATGAAACAAGGAGCTTAGAAAATATTACTTGAAATAAATATAGAACGGTCTTTTTAACAAAGGAAGTGAAGAGAGAGAAATAATAAGAAGTCTTATTAACAGTAAAATATTTTTACGAGCGAAGGATGAAGAAACCGTAGGTTTTATATCAAAGGACACCCCTCGCCCATTTAAGGCCAATGGCAGCTAACATATTAAGCATTTCATTATAGGAAGTTAAAGTCCCCGCGAGACTGAAGGGGGGGCTCTAAAGATCCAGTAAAGCACCCCCCCCCGTTGGGTCTGTTTGAAGGGTACTCTCTCTCTGGAAGGAGTGATGAGCCTAATGACTCGAGACTGATATATCATCGGGGAGGGATATGGGGAGTGAGCTCTGTCGGAGACCAATGGATCGGCAGCAGTTGTGCAAGACTTCATCTTCGGCTGGGAGTGTGTGGCAGGAATTTTTTTTATATATGTTTAGGGGCAATTCGATGATTTTCCAAGTGCAATAAATCAGGGCCTGGGAGAAGTCTACGCACATTGAAGCTAGAGAACACTACACAGTATTAGACACTCAAGGACCAACAGAAAATACAAAGTACTACTGTGGGAATCGAAATGTTTAATTTTATACTTTACTTAAGTAGAATGATCCATATACCAATGACTCCTAAGTATCATGGCACAAATCAAGATACAGCTATGAAATATCATTTTTAATAAACATGAAACGCTATTTTTAACTCAGGAATGAATGGAGGGAGAGAGAGAGAGAGAGCAAGAGAGAGAGAGGGGGAAAGGAAGAGAGCGAGATTCGTCTGTCTGTTTGGCCAGTGTTCCAAGCCACCCAGGAGGTCCTGGCCAAGGCTTCGTTACCTTTTTGTTTATTGTGGAAAGGTATCGCCCCACTCACTGCAAGGAGCTTGATGCAACCTGCAGAGAATGAAGCCCTACGAAAACCACTCTTTAATAATTGATGAAACCACTATTATATAGAAATATACTTTATAGGAACCAACGCTAGAGAATAATTAAATATATCCATTACAATAAAAACTGTATCAATAAGTTTTTTTTTCTTTCTCGTTGATTATGAAACATTTCTATATAATAACAGCAACATATTATTGAAGTTGTTGTCGTGCTACAGCTTCTTCAGAACATTTTTGGCGAAGGAGCTATTTGTATATTTTATATACCAATAGCTCCTGGTAAATCTTACAGGTTAGGTGTATTTACGAATTACACGCATTTCTAACTTATATATAAAAGCAAATTTGTTACCGATCAC